>JAJQXH010000075.1:580000-605000 GCA_022343465.1 Oscheius sp. G VE-2021
ATAATGAGTAAATTTCGGAGTAAATGTTTTTTTCAGAGCTCATAACCCGCTAAATCTGTTGACAACACCATTCGTGGACCAAATCATCGATCCCATCACTAAACTACAGAAGCCGCTGCTTGTGATACACAATACATGGCCGCTTATCGTCGGTATGTGGAACGCATTGGCTACGCCTACCGCATGGTTGGGGAAGGCACGTCAGCGAAATATGAACTTTCTCCCCTGATGATGGACGTTATGCCGATTTTCGGCAGGACCCAATTTGTACGCTACCTCATCCTGGTTATATTCCAGTAACACAACCACAATTTATTCTATATTTACTCCCTACCATTGGTTTTATTCCATATTTACTTCCTACCATTTTATTACATTGTATTACATTGTAGCTGGTGAAATAAAGGTTTTGGGTTCGGTTTGGTGCATTCCCGAATTATACATTCACACAAATACAAATAAATACACACACACAAATCCGGAGACAAGTGGTAAAAGTGATTGAAATTACCATTAAAAATACAATCAAACAAACATTTAAAGAAAAAAACTTACATAAATCTATAAAATGAATTAGTAGAAATTGGAACTACGATTTTCAATTTTCAAAACCTCTTTTAGATTTAGAAACGCGGTTTCCTAATTGTTCACACAAAAATGCACGGTATCCTTTATTATAAATGTGTAGTTACAGGTGATATTGCATTTTTTTGTTTAAAGAAAACATTTAATTAACAAAAACTAAAATATGCATCAACTAATGTTATTTTTATAAATAAACCAGAATTATTCTACGTGTTGCCAATGTTTTAAACTTTGCACTAAACAAAATTGAAACGTAGAATTCAATCTCCTCATGTTTTCACTGTGTGGAACTTGGTCATCAAAAGCATTGATCAAACCAACAAATAAATCAATTTTTTAAAACAATTATTTGATTCAAAGTTTCAAAACTTGTTTTTAAAAGGTCAACTTTGATTATTAATTGGTGCAATCGAATTTTTCATTGACTTCATCGCTATTTTTCTTCATGGCTTGTAAATTTGACTTCATGGCTATTTTTGTCGCATTATTCCGATATTTTTTATATTGGACCTACCTCCTGGGCTTTGACCATTTTTGTGATTATAAAAAAAAGTGTTGATCAATTAATGCTCTATTTTTATACAAAGATTGTTTACTGCTTGAAAATCTTGAATACTTGCAGAAGGAAACAATTTGCCACAACAATGAAATTATTTTGCTTAAAATCAAACATCGACAGGAAGAACTAAGAAACGGCGTTTTGTTTCGTTTTTGACATTTAACACCTTTTTTATTGATTACAACACACATAAACACTCACACACAATTACACCCTTACACATACACACGCGTACACATACAAACATCCCTTATGCTTTTTTATTTATTTTTTTTTAAAAAAGTCAAGACGGAAATATCGAAAGTTCAATCAAATTTATCTTAACAGTGTGAACTTTTCAAAACATTTCATTATCCAAACTCTAATAACACCAAATTGTATGAACCGATATATTAAATTCTTACATTTTTCCATCTTCAGTTCTAATTTTTGCACCCGTTTTTTTCCAATCAGATCACATCATATTAATTTCAATCATAAATAGTAACCTTACAAAGACTAAAAACAAGGAAGTGGGTAGGAATATAAAAAGAAAAGTATTATTAAACAAATTGTACAAAGTAATTTTTATTCTCGTAGAGCAATCCATTGTAGCCAAACGTGTCAGTTTGTTGCCAAAGTTTCCATAAAAGGTAAATTTCATTTTTTTATACAGTTGAAACATTAACAGTATGGAAAAAATGTCTGGTTTTTGCGACTTAAAAAAATGTCACTTTTGTTTTAAAAAAGGATTCTGAAATGACAAAAATTTCGTAAAAACACATCAGAAGTTTTTTAACGTTTCAATGCTTTTTTTATAAAGTCAAAAATGCTGCCATTTGCTTTCTGTCCTGTTAATGTTGAGGAAATGTTAATCCTAAATGTTAAGTTCTTGAATGTGAAGTTAGAAGAAAAAAAACTGTAAAATTATTTTTTTCAGAAAATACTCATCATAAAATGTCCCAGTTTTCAATCAGCACTTGAACGTTTAAACTGTTCGTTGTATACTTTCGCATTTTGAAAATATTTGATGTGAATTTGGTAACCTCGCGATTAAAAAACTCCTTTATTTTTGTGATCAAAGTATTAATTTTTTTTAGAAAATGAACTTCCATTCGATCATCGTCATCATCTCCAGTTCAGTAGCTTTTATACTGAACATCCTCCTAATTCCAGTAATCATCACATTTTCAACAAAAGTTGGCAATTACAAGTATCTTCTGTTGATCCACACAATCGTAGCCTCCATGTTCTCACTCACCCACATCATTACAAACCCTGTAAATTGGTGTTTAAAAACTATTTAATTTGGCTGTTTCAGACCTTTCACTTCTTCTCATTGGGTTATGTTTACTACAGTACCTCTAATTATCTACCGCGAAACACTGGAATCATTTTGTTGGTGTTTTTGGCGTCTTGTGTGGCCCAAAATGCAGTTTTGATTAGTTTGTCGTTTATTTATCGATATGGTTGCCTTTGCAAGTGAGTGAGTGAGTGAGTGAGTGAGTGAGAAAGTGAGTGAAAGATAAACTTTCTCTTTCAGCCAAGGCATTCTCAAATGGCTTAAACTTGGCTGGAGACTTCCAATCACCATTGTAATCGCCATTCTTGGCATTGCAGTTCCCACTTATGGAATTCTAACCATTACCCCATTCGCTTCTTCTAAAGAAGACCCACTTTTCAGTTATTTCTTTGACGAAACAGGCATGAATCTCACAGAAATGGCCTTCTTTGCTGGATTTGTACATGTGAGTTTTCCAACTGCTTTGCCCTGCGTTTACGCGTTTTCCAACTGTCATGTCCTGCGTTTACGCAGTCTTGCTTTACAGCGGCGTTCTGGATTGCTTTTTCACACCCGTACCAAATCGGATATCAAATCAATTACAGTACCCATCCGGTGAAATCAATTTAACCCTTCTCCTCGCAATGCTCTACTACATTGTATTATTTTTAATCATGTTTTTCATTAGCGTATTCTGCTTCTACCACATTTTTATGAAGCTTAAATATGCTCCAAAAACGGTTAACACACAAAATCACAAACGACTTACCATTCTACTGGCACTACAGGTTTTTTAAACTAATTTTATTAAGTTGTAACTTTAAAACATTGATTTTAGGGTAGCCTTCCCCTAATTTTCAACGGTTTTCCTATTTTAATTGTCTTTGGCTGTGGGTTTTTCGGAGTGGAGTCGGAGAGTTTGGCAGAATATATTGGATCTGTGATTGTTTTTGCCCAAATCACTGATCCCCTACTTGCTTTTTCCCTAGTTAGCTGTTTCCGTAACAATGTGAAGCGTTTTCTAATGAACTTTACACGGCGTGGGGCTTCTGCTGCATCGAGGGTAACTGATTATTTGATAATTATTTGAAATGTTAGTTTCAGGTTGATATTATTGGTAATCAGAAATGAAACTATCGTTTATAGACAATCGTGTATACGATTTAAGGCACGTTCGGCTGGTTTGAGTAATTCTGCACTGAGTATCAAATGTGTCAATGAATTTTAGAAAACACAATTCTCAGTCTTGAAAAAGTCAAATGAAGGGACAGTTGGAATTTGTTTATTAATTTTGTTTATTATGTTTGCAAAACCATTTAAACTAAAAACACGGTTAAAACAAAACAACAACCAGAAATAGCAGTGAAGAATAGCAATGGTGCTATCATGTAAACTTTAAAATAGAACTGAAACATTCAATAAAACATCCTTAAATTTTTATATAATTTTGGTTAAAGAAAATTTGTTTATTATTAATAATTTGAAGTTATAAAAAACATAAAGGGAACTATTTATTTAAAAAATTGATAAAAAGTCATTTATGCAATATTTCGCCTGGCTTTCAATCTTTCAAAATTTGTTCTATGACAGTAATGTGCATAAAAATTGCAGGATGGTCGCCTTTTGCAACTCATCAGTCTTATATGAAAGTAAAAAATGAGTTGCATAAAATATATGAAAGTAATATGAATGTTCGTAGAAAGAAATCCGATCTTCGTTGAAATTTGCATGGATGTTTCACAAATGAAATAATCGATGTCCAAGTTACGATTTGGTAATTGGAGGTTTTCACCAGTCTAACTACCAGGACATAGAAAAGCCCTATCCACACTTTGAAAAAGTTCTATAACATTTGATACATGATTTATTAATTTTTAATTTTCAATTTTAAAACTTTGCTTTACCTTGCAACTCCAATATTTACAAACAGAAATTCGACCTTATTCTTTTCTGACAATTAGTGTTAATGGTATCCTCATTTTCGTTCACTGGCAAAAGTATCGTTCGCACCCATCTAAAAGTATATTTCCAGTGTTGTTCACAAGACGACTTACCGTAGATCCAAAAGACACAACTTTGCAAGTGAGATTTCGTAGCATTCAAAAAACTCCATTTTGATAGCAACTGACAAATGCAAATATGTATAAGTGTGTTGTTTTGTCGTGTGTTCGTTTCCTTTAAATTTAACTTTTTTTTATATTTGATTTTTTAAAAAAGAGGTTTTTAATGTTTTTTTTATATAATTTTCTTAAAGGTAATTTTCTTAAGTACAAACGCAGGCCTTTCGTTTTGTTTTTAGGTAAGAACCGCTGACAATTTCCAGTTTCCGTTTTTAAAGCATTCCTTTTCCATTTCCTCAACTTAAAGGTAAAAGTAATCACGCTTCGAGTATTGTATGCTTTATATTGTTGCTTTTTTAAGCCAAAGAGCTATTTCTTTGTGAACAGCGTCCAATAAGACACATTTCATTAAACTCTAGCCAATATTTTTGTAGTTTTTATTTGTTTGAAAATGATTTTTACAATAAGCATATGTAGCACCGGCCAATCACTCTGATTGTCTACCCGACTTTTTCTTTTAGCTGGTGCAACATTGAAATATTGTATGATCTTAATTTATAAAAAAAAGTCTCCTTGTCAGATTTGCTTAAAAAATAAAAACTTTTCAGTGGTATTGAACAATTTCTCTACATTGAAAATCCACTTTTTTCTATAAATTGACTCAAAGTTTTTCTAATTCCCATCATTTTAAAGTTTTCTTCACCGATGATCGGTGGAACAACATCCAATACACAACGTTTGTAGTGAGACATACCCAAATTTACATTTATATGTAGAAAAACCGCAGCCAATAACAAAACCATGTTTGGATTACCACAAAAATCATGTTTCGATGTTTCAAAACTATGGTTTTACAAGCGAGCTTATGGAAGGAGATTCACTTTCCGCATAGTTGTGGCATTTTGCTAAAACATTTTTTGCTAACAATTGTTTATGTTCTAATACAAAATTTGTTTCATTTTTCGCAGTTTTTTTCATTAAATGCTTTTTTATAATTTCAAATTCCGTCTGTTAAAATGTTGCATTTCAATTTCCTGAACTTAAAGGCAACGGGAATTATTTGTTAAATGTAAGCACGTTTCGAAATTTGTGTTTTCATTGACAGCTATTTTGAGAATAGTGTGTTTCTGTACCCAACATCTTCTTTCAACTGGTGCAACATTCAAGTTGTTTTTGATCTTTTTTTGAAAAAGGACTCAGCGTCACATTTTGTATAATCTCATTAGCTGTGTTTCACTTTTCAGTACGGCGGAACAAGAAATCTTTGAAATAAAAATTATTGTTTTCAGCAATGAATTGGTTTAGTGGAACATACAACCACAACTTTTTTCAAATGCCCATTAATTTTGAAATTTTCTTCACCAATGATCGGTGTACACAACTACATCTACGTCATTTGACTACTGACTCCATGAAGCAGCCAATAACAATTTTTTTATCGAAGGCGGTGACTAAAATCAACGCTGAGCCCAAAACACAAAGTTTATAGGCAGACACACACAAATTTACATTTATATGTAGAAACACCGCAGACAGTAACAATTTTTATCTTACCACAAAAAGTATGGTTTGATCAAAACACTGGTTTTTAAGCGAGGTCATTGAATCAATAAAGTTTTCGCAAATTTTTCTGGTTCAAAGTTTTCATAACTCCCTCTGCTGAAATAGTTAGTTGCAATGTTTTAATAACATCTTATTTAATGAAGACTTTTTTATGTTTGATACTCCACTTCCAAGCATACTTAATTTTTCAAAGAACGCTGAAAATGTCAAATTTTGTCTTTAAACATGTTCCTTTTCAATTTTCTGAACAAAAAGCTAAAATTTTTTACATGTAATAATGTTTCGAAAATTGTGGACTATTCACTATTAGCTATTTCAAGTTGACACTCCCGATTAGCATGTTTATGTGCCCCAATTTTTCTTTCAACAGGTGCAATATTCAACATGTGTGTGTTCTTTTTTTAAAAAAAAAAAGGTCTCCTGATCTCTTTTAATCTCATTAGCAGCATTTAATTCCCTGGAACAACAACACCAAAAATCCTCGATTTTTTATTTCTCGTCCTTGAAAAATATTTCAATATTGATTTTGCTTTAGTGGAAAGTGTCTATATCTGGCTTAACTGTTATTTTCCTTAACGGTCCTTTAATTCTAATCATTTTGAAAGTATGTTCACCAATGATCGGTGGTAGAACAACAAGAATTTATTTCGGGCCGACATGTGCCAATATATTTTCACTCTATGTCAAAAGTACTTTATATAATGACTTTTAACCATAGAAATCCGTTAATAAAGTTTATAAACAGGTGATGTCATATATGTAGAAAAACCGCAACCAATTAAAAAAAACATTTTGGCTTACCACAAAAAAGTATGTTTCGATGTTTCAAAATCCAAAGAATTGCAAGCTAGTTTATTGAACACGATACGATTTCCGCATGTGGTGAAGAAAATTTCAAAATTATAGGAATAATTTCGAAAAAAGAAAATTTCAGAATTATGTAAATATTTTTTTAATTATGGAAATTCACTTTCATATAAAATTTGCCTCACGTTTTTGTAATTACCATAATTTAAAAATTATCTTCACCAATGATCGGTAGAAAAACGCCCAAAACACAAAGCTTGTAGACAGACATATACAAATTTAGATTTGTATGTAGAAAAACGGCAGATAGTAACAATTTTTGTCTTACCACAAAGGTATGTTTTGATCAAAACCCAGGTTTTACACCCGAGCTCGAAAAACAGTTTTCACTTAATTTTTCAAAGAACTCTAAAAAATGTAAAAATGTGTTATTTTAATTTCCTGGACTTAAACACACTTAAATTTAACTGTAAAATGTAATCACGTTTTGAAAATAGTGTGTTATTAGCTATTCGAAGCCTACACTGACGATTAGTGTATTTCTGTCTCCTACCGTTTCATTAAATTAGTGCAACATTCAAATTGTTTTGGATATTTATTGAAAAAGGACTTCGCCTGGCATCTTTTCTAATCATATTTGCATCATTTCACTCTTCAGTACGACACCGAAAAAATCTTTAAAACGATTTCATTTTCATTTTTTTCATTTTTCATTTCATTTTCATTTTCATTTTTTTCAGCAATGAACTTGCTTTCGTGGATTGTATTCGTATCCGGCTTGACTGCAATTTGCCTGAACATGTTTCTAATTCCCATAATTTTAAAATTCTCTTCACCTATGATTGGAGGCTACAAATATTTGCTTCTTATATACACTGTAAATGCAGTTATGTACTGTGTTTTTCAAATTCTGTCGAGCCCAGTAGGATTTTTTCTGAGGTTTTTATTTAAAATTTGATTTCAGACATACCACTTGTTTTCAAGAGGGTACCTTATCTACAGTTCAGTTCAGCACATACCACAAACTGCTGGCGTTATATGCTTAGTTTTATTTTCTGCAAGCTATGCTCAAAATTTGGTTATTTGTACTTTGTCGTTTGTTTATCGGTATGGATCGTTGTGCAGGTGGGGTCTCTATCTCTGTCTCTATATCTCTGTCTCCGTCTCTCTCTCTTTCTCTCTCTCTCTCTCTCTCTACTTACCTGACTCTTGCAGCCCTGAAGTTCTCGATTGGTTCAAACCAGGTCTTCGCCTTATCTTAATAGCCGCTATCTACTTAGTCATCGTTATCATTGCCACTTTTCTTATCACAACCATAACTCCATTCTGGTCAACTTCTGATAGCAGCACAATGTTAACTGAAATGGTTTTCCAAGAAACAGGGATTAATCTTAATGAAGCTGCTTATTTTGCCGGCTTTGTTCACGTCGTCGTTGTGGATTCTCAAAAACAATTAAAGTTCAGTACCCAAATGGGGGTGTCAACTTCAATCTTCTATCAGCAATGGGATTTTTCACCATACTTGTTTCTTGTCTTGTCTGTTTTGGCAGTTTTTCTTTCTACCGTATTTTCTGTGCTATCCGTGATGTTCCCAAAACTTCACGGTCAGGCATTCATCATCTTCACAGACGATTGATAATTCTGTTGGCACTGCAGGTTAGACAAAAAAAACGCTTCACTCACTCACTCACTCACTCACTCACTCACTCACTCACACACTCACTCACTCACTCACTCACTCACTCACTCACTCACTCACTCACTCACTCACTCACTCACTCACTCACTCACTCACTCACTCACTCACTCACTCACTCACTCACTCACTCACTCACTCACTCACTCACTCACTCACTCACTCACTCACTCACTCACTCACTCACTCACACACTCACTCACTCACTCATTCACTCACACACTCACACACGTTTACACAACACACATGTTTAAGGCATGCTTCCCCCTACTTTTCAACGGCGGACCCCTCGTTATTGTTTTCATCTGCGCAGTAACTGGTGTAAAATCAATAAACGTAGAGGATTACATTGGATCGACAATGTCTTTTGCCCAAATTTGTGATCCCGTTCTTGTTGTGGTCTTCATTGGCTGCTATAGAAACAACGTCGTTCGAATATTTCGAAAACTCACCGGCAGAGTTGATACAACTACAGTACCTGTAAGTTTTATAAATATAATTGGATTACTTTTGCTTGAGGTGGTTGGCACAACTATTGCGACGTTATCGACAGTCAATGTCGTTTGAAAGGAGTCCGGAGTCGATTTTATTGATTCGACTTATTACTGTAATAAATGGTTTGACTGGATTGCAATGGATCGTTTCGTTTTCATTTTTCAAACTAATAATTTGTAAATGAAATATCGTTTTGACTTTCAAAAACAATGAAAAACAACAGCATTCATCAAAGTTATCTAAGCGCTTTAGCTAGAATGAGGAGATTCAACCAGATGAATGTTAAACTGTAGAAATTGGATGTTCATGATGAAATAAATTAATGCAGTCATATAGTCACTTCGTATTTGTTATATAATTCGGTTAGCATGTTACGACATAGACAGAAAATGTTTTTCAAGATTTTTCCACTTTTTTAAGTAATTTAACATTATTTAAATGCTTCATCACACAACTTATCCCGTTCCTTTTCGATAATAACTGTTCCGAAAGGTATTCCGAATTTAATCAATTTAATAAAAAGTACGGCTACTCTTTACCATAACCATGTTTCTTGGTCAAAGTAAGACTAAAAAAACCATAACTTAAAAAAATAACAATGTTCTTAGCAACTGTTTGAAATAGTAAACTGTTTGTAACAGAAATATCAAATTTTGGGTTTTTAAATGTTTTTTTTTCAATCAGCTTTTTTTCCATTTTCTAAAAAAAAGAAGTGAAAAAGTTTTGTTTCAGATATAGTTGGGGAATCGCCATTCCGATCCTTTTGTTCCCAGAGAGCTAAAACATAAAGAAAAAAACATCTTTGACATGCAAAACTGCTAAAAAACTTTTTGAATTTTAGACTTTTGTTCCAACTCAATTTTCACAAAAAAAAATGTACATATTGCTCAGTGTTTCAGGTACTATTTGACTTATTTGTGCTTGCAATCCTATAATGTGTGAGACTGCTGATAAGTAATGTTGATTTAGATTTTTACTTTTAAGGCAAAGTCTTCAAAACGAATTTTTTAAAGAAATTATAAACTGTTCCTAATTTTTTTAGCAAAAAATACAACGTTTTGCCAATTGATGCTCCTGGAGAAAAAGTTTAACTTCTGCTACTTTAGGTACACATATTAAAAATATATGTTGGTATCAGCTTAGGAAAACTTGTGAAACATTTATACTGCAACAAAAAAAAACAATTTTCTGTACCAGGAAATATTTATATCAATTTGGTATCGTAGCGTACGATTGTTTTCAACCAATTAAAACAATTTTCTGTACCAGGAAGTTATTATATCAACAGCCGAATTTGTATTGTTCCCCTTTTGTCACCTGATTACCGTAATCAAAAACGTTCCAATAAAACATTGAAAATGAGGTCTTTGGGTAATTTCATTGCCCCAGTTCCCCGGAAAACACTTTCATTCCAGCAACCACAATTTCCAGACATGGACAACCCAGACGGTGGCTTTCATATTGTGGCTGGTTTAATTCTATTTACGGTCTGTTTTAATATTTTTCATACATTTAAAAATTAAATTAAGTTGTCCCTTCTTGGAACACTTGCTCATTTGGCTATTATCCACAGTAACATCTCCCATTTGAGAACTTTGTCATCATTTGCTATATTCACTTTGGTGAAATCTGGTTTGGTTGGGCTGAATTCGGTTTTTTTTCTTCTTTGGTGCACTCCGATTACTTTTTTGTAAGTTCCTTTGTTGATCAAATAAAAAACAAAAACATGTTTTATAAACAAAAAAAGATGTTTTATATATAAAAACACTTTTTTTATATTTATGAATAGAAGTAGAAGAAGAAAGTGGGGTTACAAACACAGAGAGCTTTAAATAAGTGACTGAAACATGGAGAAAACGAAAACATTAATACTAAATTATTTTTAAATTTTTGTGAGAGGTAGTATTCCAAATTTTTACTTTCACATTTTTTCCTTTCTTGTTTTTATTCAAATTACCAATTTACTGCTTAAAAAATCCAGTCACCAATTCTGAAACAAATGCGATTTTTCGTGTTTTACAATGTTTCAACAACCCAATGTCTATCCCTTATTTCATGTTTGACGATTCTGTGTAGTTTCTTGTTCTAAAAAGTGGAAATACTCCGAATATATAGTGTGACTTCTTTCTGTTTTCTTACTTTTTCCCAAAGGAGTTGTAATGGAAACAACAACAACATAATTTGTTCTTATAAATTTCACTAGACCAACACTTTGGAATAATTTTTTTTTCCAAGAGGGTCAATTAAAAATTTAAAAAGAAATATAAGATTACTATTAAAAAGTAACTGAAACATGGAGAAAAGAACACCTGGATTCCTAAAAATTTCATAGTTTTGGGAAGATTCTTTACTTTCTAATGTTCTTTTTCTGGTTTGGCGCACTCCATATCCGGTTTTGTGAGTTGGTAAGAAGCAGATCAAGCTAAAACTAAAGGCATTCAGAAGTTGCACGGGTAAAAAAACAAGATAAAAATGGGTTTACTTGAAAGTTTCATCAATGAAACAATGCTTTGCAATGCTAAAATGTTTAATAGTCGTATGAGATGGAATTTTTTATACAGCTGTTTTTTAAACATCAGCATTTTATGCCTGCCCTTGTATATACAAAAGCGCCCGTTCAGTATTCATAAATTTAAAAAAAAACTATTTGATTTTTCAACTTCCATAAATGTTTTATCCATGAGACAATACATAATAATGTTATAACGTTTGCTTGTCCAAACAATCATGCGATAATGCTTCTTTAACTACTTGAGTTTTATGTTGTGACTGTCGTTAAAAAACAAAAACAAAATTGTACACATTTGTGAGTTTTTATCAGTTCAACAACGATTTTGTTTCACCAATCCGTTCCAAGTATTTTGATCACAAATTAGAAAACGTTGAATGTTTCATAAAAACGTGTACAAAACTTAGTTCAAAACAGTAATTCTTTGAAAGGCATTTTTTCAAAGATACAATATTTGGCACATTTACAATAACTTGGTTCTTAAAAATTCTTTTAAAAAACAGGACAGGTAAAAACCGTAGTACTGAGTTTTTCATTGTTACAGCAGGAACGTTCGATGAATGTTGCACTCTCAAATCAATATTCACTAAATTGCAATTCTCTGTTCTCGGTTCGCTCTTTTATTGAATAATTTGGATTTTAATACTGACAATTTTGAAAATGGCATCTGTTTTAAATTATATGCTTATCTACATTATGACTTAACTTTCTTATAAATTAACAATTACGCAAGTTGTTTAAAAAACGTTTCCTATTAGCGAAACAGGAACTTTGTGAGCCAAAATCAAAAGTTCCAAATTAATTAAGTTTATTTCCTAGGTAACACATTTTATTTAAAATTCTCTCTCATAACACAGATGCCACATACATTTTAAAAGAATGCATGTTGTGTTGTTGTGTGCAATATTTCAATTGTTTGCAGTCTTAATCCAGCTTCATAAATCAGAGATTTTAATTTTTTTTGTTTTGTTGAAACTTTTTTACTGAAATGCTGGGTGAATGTTTCTTTTTCAAAGTAAGATGCAATTGAATTTGTTTTTAATAGTCTTGTTGGGATATACACCGGTTTTAATTTAATATGGGGATAATGTTTACACTATTCTAATTTGATATAATTTGGTTCGCCCTATTAAGTGGAATGGTAAACCGCAAATTAATATAAAAACTTAAAAACATATGTATCATTTTAAATGCCTTAAACACGTTGTTGTAAATTTTTCTTTCCTTTTTTTCTTTCCTCATCGAATCATTCGTTTATTTAAAAATATGCAACTGCTGAAATGGTAGTTTCAGTTAAATTTTTTTTACATTTTCACAGTTAATGTCTTGTTTTTAATTTTTACTTTTCACATCGTTCACTGTTGCCAGAGCATTGCCTAAAACGAACAGACGTAAATACAAAAATATATTGAAACATTGACTTAATGTTGGTAAAGTAGAAATTTTTTCTGTCGCTATTTTGTCTCTCAAAAAATCGTTCAAGCATATGTGAAAAATTTGTTTTTACAACATTGATGCGCATTTCATTTTTATGCATTTTTATTTTTTAAGCACAAATACTACTATTCTGAATTGCTAAACTTGCTGCTGCAACCTACGTCATAATGAAAAAAACTATTTTTTTATTTTTGGTATATTTTTGGTTAATCCCGGAATAGTAGAACCACGCGTCATTAAATTAGAAAAAAGAAAACACAGTTATTAAAAGGTTCTGAAACATCTACCTCACTTAAATAATAAAACAAATACAATATGATTTTTTTAAATAAATTGTATTGTTTATGTTTTTAAGGAATAAGGTATGGATTTAGGACAATCAAATCCTCGGATGGATAATTGGATTGTATTTTAATTGTTTGCAGAGTTAATCCAGTTTTCGTGAATCACGGATTTTTAATTAGTTTTTTTTAAAGTTTTTCAATTTTTTTTACAGAAATGTTCGTTGCATGTTTCTTTTTCAAAGTAACATTTAATATTTACAAATTACCTTACAGTTAAAATAATGAAAAAAATAGAGAAGGAGAAATGATTATACAAACACGAACCATTTTTTTCTAGCTGTTAGAAATATAATTTTCTTCGCCCTACTAAGTTCAAACGCAAATTTATAAAAATGCTCCAAAATATGCATATCTTTTTAAATGTTTTGACATTTGAGTTGTAAGTTTTTGTTCCCCTTTATCCACTCATTTGCATATTTCAACATGCTCAAATGCATAAATGGTAGTTTCAGTTAATAAAGAATAGTTCGTTGAAATGTTTATTTTCACTTTTCACTATTTTGTGTTGGTTGGTAGATAGAAAACTGCCAGAAAATGAATAGACGTAAAAACAAAAGTATCGTAAAACATTGACGAAATGTTGACAAAATATAAAATTTGTTTTCTCTCGCTATTTTGTCTCTCAAAAAATCGTTCAAGCATATGTGAAAAATTTATTTTTACAACATTGATGCGCATTTCATTTTTTATACATTTTTTTTGATAAACTTTAATTTTGTTTTTACTTGAGAGTAAATTTTTTAAAGTACTACTGTTCTGAATTGACATACTAGCTGCTGAACCTCCGTGATGATATATAAGACGAGTTTTTTATGTTATCCCCGAAATCGTCGCGCCGCCTCATTAAAGGAAAGAAAAAGAAAACTTCCTAATAAATCTTTGCGAAACATCTACCACACTTTGCGAAACATTTAACGTAAACAAAACATTTCAAAACTATTTTTCTTAAAAAAAAATGTTTTTTTAATGTATTCTTTCAGGAACAAAGTATGGATTTGGGACAATCAATTCCTCGGTTGGATAATTGGATTGTACCCCAACTGTTTCTATTACGTTTCGGTGCAAATGTGTCTGCTTCTTCAGTCCCTCAACAGACTTATTGCTGTTCTTTTCACAAGAAAGTACAGCATCATCTGCAGTCCACTGAATTCACTGGTTCAATTTTAATTGTGACTTGTGATTTTCAGAATTTCAGATTGCAATTCTGATTCTTCTTGCTTTTAGTTCATCTTGGGTGATTTCTTGGGCCTTTCAGGGATACGGTTTCACATTTCATGAAGAAAAATTAAATTGGGAGACTGATTTTGGTGGAGGGGATGAGGGGGCAGGGGAGGAGAGATTACTGTATTATGTGTATGGTACTGCATCATGTATTTTTCTGCTGGATTCCTTTACTTTTGGGAAGATGATTTGGGATACGGTATGTATTCAGAGAGAGAGAGAGAGAGAGAGAGAGAGAGAGAGAGAGAGAAAGAGAGAGAGAGAATTAGAGTGAGAGAGTTAGAGAGAGAGAGAGAGAGAGAGAGAGAGAGAGAGAGAGAATTAGAGTGAGAGAGTTAGAGAGAGAGAGAGAGAGAGAGAGAGAGAGAGAGAGAAACAGAGAGAGAGTGAGAGAGTGAGAGACAGAGAGAGAGAAAGAGAGAGAGAGAGAGAGAATTAGAGTGAGAGAGTTAGAAAGAGAGAGAGAGAGAGAATTAGAGTGAGAGAGTTAGAAAGATAGATAGAGAGAGAGAGAGAGAGAGAAACAGAGAGAGAGTGAGAGAGTGAGAGACAGAGAGAGAGAGAGAGAGAGAGAGAGAGAGAATTAGAGTGAGAGAGTTAGAAAGAGAGAGAGAGAGAAACAGAGAGAGAGAGTGAGAGACAGAGAGAGAGAAAGAAAGAGAGAGAAAGAGAGACACAGAGGAATTTCAGAAACTGAACCGTTCAATTTCGTCATCAGAATCAAGTCGCAGAATAAGAAGGAACAACGTTATGTTTGCCCAAGTAACTCTCTTTTGGCACTTTTGCTCTCTCTGTCTCTCTCTCTTTCTCTCTCTCTCTCTCTCATTCTCTCTCTCTCTCTCTCTCTCTCTTTCTCTAGTACCTGTCTAATTTCAGAAAGTCTTCGAAGACATCCTCTTTCTCCTTGATTGCATAAACTTTGTCCTAATAGCTCCTTCAAAAGAAGGAAGATGGTGGGAATTCCTCTTCAACTCCGTGTCCTGGGTCTCAGTTAGTCTCCTAGACGGGTAAATTTTCTTATTTTATGTTTTTAATTAAATTCTCATTTTAGAATTGTTATTCTAGCCTTCACTTATGCTATGGATGGCAAACGAAACGTACGGAAATCGAACAATCCGACCATTTCAGTGGTTCCTAGATCGAAGACAAATCATACTGAAGTTTGAACAAAGTTTCAACGGTTTAATAAACTTTTGAAAAATTCAGTTAAGGTTCCTTTTGTGAGAATTATTGAGTATTATGCATTTTGTTAAAACTTGCACTAATTTTGCAAAAAATGCAAAAAAATCACAATTAGAATATTTACGTCGTAAGCACTACCATTCAGAAAACACTGTAAAACTTTATTGATGATTTTAGCAGCAATGGGCAAATCATCGCAGTTCTGCCAAAAAAACAATATAAATAGAAACCGTATTGTGCCAAATATTTATGTAAAAATACTTTATTTCAAAAATCAAAACATATTTGTATATGTTGTCATGGAACCTTGCAAAGCTCTTAACAAATAATTCATGGCAAGAATATATACTAGCCTTATTTGGAGTATTGCGATGACTTAAAATAAGTTTTTTGTTTTTGTCTTTCGTCGATTCTACACTGAAATCACGACTATTTCAGTGGTTCCAAGGTGAAAGAAAATGAGCACTGAAATATGAACATTCTATCAATGTTTTAATAAACATTTGAAAAATTCAATTAAACTTCCTCATGTAAAAATTCGCTTGCAATTTGCAAACACTTTAGCAAATAAAAAATGACTCAACTTGTGTTCAGTTGCTTATTCAATATGAGTCAATTGGTCCAATGCACTTGCATGTTTCATCTTGGCGAAAAACAGAGTGAGGCACACTACTGATAATCATCTGACATTGTTTTCTTGTTTTCGAGATTTCATTGTCATCCCAAATAAAAAACAGTTTTAAAACAAATGTGTATTTGTCCTTTTAGAGCACTTGCTTCAAGTTGAAATGATTGTTTGAACTCGAAAGTGAACTTGTTTGTCGACGTATAAAAAAAGTTGATTGACACTTGTCGAGTGTTTCATTTCAACTTTATCAAATAGTATTTTAAATTAGAGTATTCGATGGCTTGGTCATTGCTTAAAAAAGTTTTTTTGTGTTTCTTAATGCTGTCTTTATTCGATTTCGTTTAAGCTTGGGGTAAATAAAAATAATTCGAAAATTCAAAATGTGGCAATGTTTAACTGTATTTTTTAAACGTAACTTGTTTGCCAAAAAAATACAATTCAATCAATTTTGCAAATTACTAAAGTGCAACAAATGTTTTGTATATACATTTTACTACTTATGGTTTTGCAAACACCAATAACGAGTTCACCGTAGCGCCTTTTTAAATTGACCTAATTTGTTTTTGTTAAATTTGCTTTTTGTTATTGTTGATAAAATCAACTTCTGATTTATTGCTAATGCTACATGAGTCAAATGTTTCACTGCACTCACATATTATATTTTTTGCAATACCATGGTTATTGTAGTGGTTCTTATCGTTTGTAGCTGGCATTTTGCACCCTTATGTTTCTAATTCTAAAACTGTATTATGTTTTTGGGATCAATTTGTCAAGTCAAATAAAAATTCGACACAATATGTATTTGTCCTTTAAGCGATTTTGATGTAAGTTAAAATCACAATTTTCAAGAAGAATTTCAAACACTTTTATGAAGAACTGTTCAATTTCGGTTACTAAGCGGGTAAATTTAATAATCGGTATTTTCTTTTTTTCACTTTCAAGTTTCAAGTAGTGAATAAATAAATCTAATTGTTTTCTAATTATTTGGACTAGGTCTCAGATTTTGCTCTAAAGTGGTATATAACCTACCTTTGACCAAAAAACCTTATTCTGAAAGTTTCAGCTCAATATCGATTTTTTGATCCGGGTTACGGTAGGTCAAAATTTTACCCAAAAAAATTTCAAAATTTTTGTATTTTTAAAGTCATATAAGTTATAATGTAGGGAATTGTATGGGCACGCCGGCTGTTCTATATAGAACTCATGGTCTGTTTGCGTCAGACAAGCAACATTGAAAAACTTTCAAAAAATCATGTTTTTTAGAGTTTGCGGATTGTTCACCAGGTGTACAATCCAGCATACACATCGTATTCTACGTAAAATTCCGCTTCGAAATAGTCTTTCAGATCAAAAATCGAAAACGACCATCTTCCCGAAAAATTTAATTGAAAGTGAAAATTTGGCCAAAAAACGCAGAAAAACGCGATTTTTTGCAATTTTTTCGTTCCGTCATTTCAATGTTTCTGCGGAAACGGGGTCAAATTTTTGACAATTTCTGTTTTCGAATGATTTTTGAAGAGAAATATTTGTAAAACAAGTTGTTCATGATTGCAACACTCAGAAACAAACAAAGTTCAAATTTGGACAAAAATTGACCCCGTTTCCGCAGAAACATTGAAATGATGGAACGAAAAAATTGCAAAAAATCGCGTTTTTCTGCGTTTTTTGGCCAAATTTTCACTTTCAATTAAATTATTCGGGAAGATGGTCGTTTTCGATTTTTGATCTGAAAGACTACTTCGACGCGGAATTTCACGTAAAATACGATGGGTATGCTGGTTTTTTCACCTGATAGATTGTGATTCCGCAAACTCTAAAAAACATGGTTTTTTGAAGGTTTTTGAAGGTTGCTCGTTTGATGTGGGCAACTCATAAGTTTTAATTAACAAAGTCGTTTTACCCATCAAATTACCAACATTTTTATATATAAGACTTTGAAAATACAAAATTTTTAAAAATTTCTGATGCAGATTTTTGACCTACCGTAACCCGGGTAAAAAAATCGATATTGTGCTGAAACTCTCAGAATAAGGTTTTTAGGTCATAGGAAGGTTATATACAACTTTGGAGCAAAATTGGAGACCTAGTCCAAATCCATGACAATGGCATACTCGACTATTACTGAGACGAAGTCTTAAAATTAAAAAAAAACATTTTCGAGTGTTTTATTTAAATTTTATCAATTGCTAATCTGATTTATTTTACTAGGGTTATTTTTTGATGCGTTATTTTGGCGTAGTTGCATTTGTTGAATTTTTTTTTAAACTGACCGGAAGCGCTCACAAGATTATATAAAAATATAAAACATGTTTTTAATGACTTCGTAAAACATTGACAAAACACAAAGAAAGCGCCTAAAAAGCATCACATTATAATACACATTTTTGTATTTTTGTTTGTTGCTCAATGAAAGCGTTAACAAAATACGCAAAATTATTTTGTTAATTCACTCAACTTTATTCTTCTTGCCAATTCTAGTAAATGGAAAAAAGACATCATCTGTGTCAAAATTATGTTGTACAGTCGACTTCATTATTTTGCACAAATTAGTATTTTTCCAGGAAATAGTTGGTTTGAAGTATAGAAAATAAAACTTTCCCCGTGTTTCAGTCAAGTTTTGTTTGACTGGCCATACTAATATTTATATTACGAACGTTACCTCGTCCAAATTGAAAAAAATCTTAATCATTACAGTAGGAGTGAACCGTATGCCTCTCAAAGTTGCCTTTTTGTTTTCGGTTATAACTGACGTAAAGAATTGTTTTAGATATAGAGAGGCTGTTCAAAACTCTTGCATTTTGTTTTTCGAAATTCCAATTTTGACCAAATGTTTCGCTTTATCTTTTTACCGCTTTGGGTTTTGAAGCTCTAATATCTTTGGCCTGAAAAGAGATTAATAGAAGTTACCCAATTTTAGGTTTAATTTTTTTCTAAATTAGAAGGGACTCTCTAGAAAATTTACAATTTAGGTCAATTTTTTGTAAGACTGAGGTAATACGTGAAAAGGGACGCTTCGTTCATAGATCACTTTACTATTTTTTTTGTTAAATTTCAGTCTTTCAACTTTCTTTACTTTTCAACCGAAGTGAAACAAACTGAATGCAATTTTTCATTTCACTGCGTTTAAAATAATGAATATTTTGCGCAAACGGTCAAATCTCAATTGCGGCTAAAAGTCAAAATTTTGTTTTTCTTTAGTTACGTTATTTGAAACAAGAACGCGTTTCTTTCTTTCACACACTATTTCGCCATTTCAGTAAACATCGGATTGTTTAATCAGATAATCAACAATAAAACAATGTTTTGTTCTCAAATTCAATTAAAAATAAAGTTATCGAAACCTCGCAAAAAACAAAATAAAAAGGAAAAAAACCTATCGAAAAGATAAGTAACTTTAAAAAACCAATTAGTTCACTGTTTTATGATACATTTAAGTTTTTTGATTTGTTGTGTGAGTGTTACGTGAGCATCTTTCTGTTCAATGATTTTTAAAATCAAAATTCACGAAAAAAACAAAACTGCGAATATGCAGAATTGGGGTATAAAATTGTTGTTTGAACAGCTAAGTTTTCCATTTGATGGTTCAAAAATATTCCATAAAAAAATCGGAAAAAATACACGAGCTGATTCGCATTATTTGTGTTTAGCAAATAACACTGTTTAAGTGTTTCAGTTAGTTTTTATTAATTAGTGTTCTTATTCTTTTTAATTTAAGTTTCAGATCGTTCGGATGTAAATCAAAGCTTAAACCCTACACAATACAATGGAAAATTTTACACATAACTTCATAAACCCTGTTCACACAGCAACCTTCTGTTAACATACCTAACAAACCTCCAAAAAAGGCGCCGGAATGAAAATGATAACATTCGTACAACGTTTAAATAATTTTTTAATCGTAATTTGCTTTGTTTTACTGCGACTCCTTCGACTAAGTGTAAAGCAATAAAGTCCGTAAAAACAAAAAGTTCCTAAAACATTCAAGTGACGTTGGTAAAAAAAGTTTTTCAATGTTCCGTTTTACATTCATTTCGAGTTTATTTTTAAAATTTGTTTCGACAACCTTGTAATGTTGAGCGTAAGAAAACTCGAGTTTGTCATCATTTGACGCACGTTTCATGATTTTAATCAGTTCGCGTTATACGAAAAAGATGATGTGCAGGCTTTTTCTACGTTTCATGATCTTAATTAGTGCGGGTTAGAAGAATATGATGATGAGCAGACTTTCTCATAAAGATTTTTCAGTTAACTTAGCAATTACGAAATGAATTCACATGTTTCAATTTGCAAACATTCGGAGTCTGTATAAAAGATGAATTTTTGCAATTTTTTCTTCATTCGTTATTCAAGCGAAAACATTTTCCGGAACTAATGGCCAACCAATTGTAAAAATAATTTTTAAAAAATTTCAATCACTTCTTAAAGCACTGATAAAACACTGATAAAACGCATAAAACTCTTTGTATTGCAATAATTGTTGTAAACTTCATTTTCTGAATATAAAAGTTTTCCGAATGTTTCGTTTACCTTTTTTTGGCGTATTTCATTTTGAAAGTTTGTTTTGATCAACTTGTATCTTTGAATGTTGCAAACGGACTTGTTTTTATGCTTTTCACGCATGTTTCATGATTTTAGTTAGTGAAATTTCCAAGAATATGATGAGCAGACTATTTCATAAAGATTTTTCGGTTAATTCAGTAATTACCAAAGAATTTCAGAGTTTTAAGTTTGCAAACTTTTGCAGTCTGTCTAAGATTTGTAGATGTTTTCTTCTTCTTTCATTCTTGAAGAATAATGCATAGCGACAAAAAAGTTCACAAATTGGCTAACCGATTGTAGAAAAATATAGTTCGTTTGTTGTAATGACAACGTAAAACATTGACAAAACATTGAAAAAACGCATAAAACTTTCAAATTAGAAAACCGTTGGTTTACAAGCTGAATGAAACCTGTTAAAACCTGTTTCCTTATCTTTTTTGACATTATAGATAACCATTGATGGTAACGCTTTCCAGAAAGCCCCCAAAAACGCATTTAACACTCTTTTTATTTATAAAAACTATATTATCATCATTTTTGCAAGTTTATAATCGTTTTATATCATTCAGAAATCTTGCACATATGTCAATTTTTACTCAAATGATGTACAAAAAAGGATTCCCCTCTACAACAGCATAATTTTAGCATAAATTAAAAGTAACAAAACTGTCTATTTTCATAAACGTAGAAATAAAGTTTATCTTTTCTCAAATTATTCTCAAGTTTATCTTCAACTTCCTGTACTTTTCACTTGCTGTCAAACTAAGTGCAAATAATTTTCCGCTTCACTGTGTAAAATGAAAAAATTTTGGCTAATTTTCACAGATAGAGTTTTCAAAAGAGTGTTGTCTTCATATAAGACATGATTTTCTTATAAATTCCGCTCAGTTCCAATAGAAATGCAAAAACAACTTTCTAAAATTTATGTATTCGTTTAATGCAGACATTGAAAAAATGGAAAGTTTCGAACTGAATCTATCAAATTATTATATTGTTTTATAAAAAGTTTTGTAAAAAAACAGTTTTGTAAAAAGTCAATTTGCAAATTTGCTAATGCACTTTCTTCGAAATAACATCTTAGAAAGTTAGAAAACCTAGGCATCACTATTTCAAAGAGAAAAAACACTACTTTTAATCTCTTACAACTGTTTCACTCTAGATTTATTAAATGGTGGTTATACGATATCCGATTACAGTCGGCAGTCCTACCTTCCAATTTCAACCCCTTACTTATAAAAAGACATCAAACACGAAAACTTCTAGCATACGTACGTTCATGTTGCTAATTTTGACATTTATGCTTGAAAAATCGATAAAAACATTTTAAAACTGTTTTTTCGCTTGTATTTCATTTTTCGAAAATTAATCAAAATAATTTTCGGTCAAAATATGTTCCCCAAATTTTTCTTATTTGTTTGAAATTTGAGATTATAATTTTGACTACAAGTAATAGTACAATTTTTAAGATTCCTAAAGTTCAACAACTGTTTCACTTTACTTTTGTTTAGCGTTTGTTTTGCCATCTCCAATGGAAGGTTTCTCTAGTGCAGTGTAATTATAATGCTGGCAAAGAATATTTTTACTTATAAACTTGCTGTGAAATTTGGAATATAATTTGAAAAGTTGGATTTCAAAATTCTTCGTAATTAAAAAAAGTTGTTTTTAGTGTTTTTCATTTGCGGAATTTGCAAGACGTTTTCGAACATAGCATGAAAGTTTCACAAAATGCAATTAAAAGATTTTTAGAAACCATTGGTAATTTTTCGGCACTTTTGTGTTGTTGTGTGTAAATGCCTTCTTAGTGTGAATCATTCTCAGACGATTACCAAAAACCAAAATACAAAACGTAGTTTTGACTTTTTGCACTTTATTTTTACTTTATTTTTTAGGAACATTTTTACTTATAGTCATTGCCAAAATGAAATCGGCGGGGAAATTTTTGCATATTAATTAGAATATCTAAATCTCCTCATTCAACATTGTCTCTCGCACTGCGTATCTAATTTCCGCTGCACTAAGGGCCTTTTGGCATGATTCCAGGTTGGCGAAAGCTATAGTGTTTTTCATTTTGCCGATTTTGCGAGACGTTTTCAAAGAATGCATGAAAGTTTCATTAAATGCAAATTAAGAACGTTTGTTTAAACCATCGATAAGTTTCGGGCACTTCCGTTCTTTTGAAAACCCAAAATGGAAAAAGTAGAATGGGCTTTTTGCACTTTCCCTTAACAGTCTCGTTTAAAAAAGTGTCATTAAAAAGGTTTTTTTTCTGAAACCATCGGAAAGTTTCCGACTTTCCCGTTTTTTTGTGTACATTCCTTCTTTTGTGGAATAATACTCAGACGAGCACTAAAATCCAAATTGAAACACATAGTTTGGCTTTTTGCCCTTTCCATTAAAACAGTCTGACTAACTGAACACAAGTTTGCGTCTCATTGCGTTTGTTGAATACAAATTTTGCGCACGTAATCATTTTCTCATACAAGGTCAGACTTCCGACTTTTGACTGGGAAAGTCACATAATTTCATAATTTTTCAGCCATAATATCAGTCTTAATTTTCAGATAAGTTTCTGATGGCTGTCTGTTTCCCATCTCTAACAGTTGTGGATGCAACGAAAATTCCATTTTTGACAAGTGCAGTTTTGGGACTGCCGCTATTGGCATTTATAATCTATCGGCTGTCAACTAGGAAAATGGTTTTAAGCAAATATCAACTTTTCATCATTGGTCAATGTGTCAATGATGCGTTGTACATATTTTTTGAAGGAGTACTGTTTGTGGTGAGTTAAAGAGAGAAAGAGAGAGCGAGAGAGAGAGAGGGAGAGAGAGAGAGAGCGTTATAGAAAGAGAGGCTTGCTTATTTATGTTTATTATTTCAAACATTAATTTCGCAAACATTGGAAAAAAAACAAAAACTTGCTTGTTTTTCATCGAAGTATGTTAGATGTTTCGTAACATTTTTATATTTTTGTTTCTTTTCAAACTTGAGTTAACATGTCCGAGAGAGAGAGAGCGTTAGTTTTTTTTAATCATTTAATCAAATGCCATAAAAAATTACAGTTTAAAAAAAACTTCACGAAAAAAAGTAAGTTTAAAAATACGCTCAAAATTAGAGATGTCCGAATAAATATGAACATTTAAGCAAATACCAGAAAGTTCAAGAAAGCTAATTGAATTTTAAAACAAAACGAGAAAAAACTTTAGTGACAACTTTTCACTGTTTCAATAGCCCATCGAATTTGGGGTTTTTTTCTTTTCTCTAATCAAGAATTATCGCTGAGATGTTTTCTTTCCCTGTTATCTAATTATGTAATGTGTTTTTGTAAAAATATTAGGTGAATGTTTTTAAGGGTGAATAAGTGTGAAAATACTTTAAAAGTTTGTTTGTTCGGTAGCTCAGAAAGTGTATGATAAATGTTATTCAGAAAGAACAAAAACAAATCTCTCTTCTTGTTACAAAACGTTTTAGTCAAAAAATGTATATTTTATTTCACTCAAGAAACGCTGAATGAGCTATTTATACAAACGCAGCATGTAAATTTGTTTTAAATTTTTCAAGCCTAAATTGTACTATTGGTTTTCATGTAGCAGAGAAATCGCAATTGAAAAATTATAGATAATTGAGAGAAATATTGAAATAGCCCCAAAAAAATAAAATCACCAAAAAACTGGCAAAATTTCAAAGAAGCTCCTTTTTAGCATTAAAAAAGCAATTCAAATTTTTTTAAATTGATCATACACTGGAACCGAACTGAAGTTAGCTGATTTTTGCTTTACCAATAACACACTGAAACATTTGTGTACTTAACAAAATTATGATTGAACGCCGGAGCTCTCATAAAAAATCTTCCAAATATAAAAAACTTTAAACTTCTGAAGAAAAAAATTAAGTCAGCTCAGAAACAAATAATTTTCGTTTTTGTCATTCACATTGGCAGCATTTTTTTTCTGGCAATTATTATTATTGAATAAAGTATTTGTGTTACTATGCGAAATGTGTAATTTCCGAAGTAAATTTTAGATTTGGAAAACTTAATTTTCGACTGCGAACCACAAAACAAAAAAAAGCAAAAGTAGAAAAATAAAATAGTTAACTGAAACACTGAATCTAACTT
>JAJQXH010000075.1:610000-742500 GCA_022343465.1 Oscheius sp. G VE-2021
TCAAAGTGTTTAAGTTCAATTTTGCTAAATAGCAGCGGTTGCAGAGAAAACGCCGTTTTTGTCCACCGCCACAGCCGCCGGTCGTTTTAAATAAAGAACGCGCGGCACCACCTCCAGGAAGGAGTGTGGTGCAGTGGTAAGCGCCTCGCTTCATAAACGGAAAGTCTCGGGTTCGGATTCTTTCTTTACTTCTGGTGACAAATAACAAAAAAAACAAGTAAATTTAAATAGCATCACCATAGTTTTTTCTACTTGACGTTTACCAAACATAAATTGTTTTCATTTGAATGTTTTGAGTATGTTTCATGAAAGAATCGTAAAAAAACAAAAGAAATATAACGGAGAGTATCCGAACCCGAGACTTTCCGTTTATGAAGCGAGGCGCTTACCACTGCGCCACACTCCTTCCTGACTGGTGTGCCGCGCGTTCATTATTTAAAACGACCGGCGGCTGCGGCGGTGGACAAAAACGGCGTTTTCTCTGCAACCGCTGCTATTTAGCAAAATTGAACTTAAACACTTTGAAGGCAACATGATTCCTCATCGAATGCCGCATAGCACACCAGAATTCTCGGGATTACCCCTGGGATCCTTCCCGAGTGAATGTTTAGAATTAAGCTGAAGCAATCGACTGAAAATAAAAATTAGTTCTACACTCCAGGGCGACATTGTCTATGATAGTTTCTATTCTAACTGAAAGTCGAATACAATTGAAATGTTGGATTAACAATTTTTGAAACTATTTTAAAATTACCGTAAGAGCACCCGAGAAAGTTCCGGCATTATGACAATAAAAAGGTGGAAAGTGTCTTTAAAAAATATATGGGTGGAACATTTGCTTAATTAAAAAAGAGTACTAATTTCCGTGGTGCTTATTTTTCAAATTCCTTTTGGCTGCTTACTTTTTTTTATTTTTAGCATAAATCACATTTTCTTGACCATGATTCGTTTTCCGCTTCCCTGATTTGGGTGAATAAAAATATCGCATTTTCCGGCCAATTTCCCAGAGTGGGAAATCAGAAGTTTGCCTTCTGGGGGCACACAGTCGCATCATTATAAATTTCTTGAGTAACCTAGATACGCATTTCTGAAATGGAAATATCAACTTTTCCTAATTGCTGTGTTTTTTTTGTATATTATTTTAAAAGGTTATTTGTGGTGAGTTGAAAAATGCGAAAAAAAATATAGAATGGAGACTTTGAATTTGGTAAAGAATTTAATAATTATAAATGTGTGAAAAAGCGAATCGCAAAGAGAGTGGTGGTTTGGATTGTAGGAATTGATAAAAAGAGAACAATATTGTTTCGTAATTGAATTGAAATTCATGAAAAGCGAAAAGAAATCGCTGTGAAAAATCTTAATTTTTAAACCTACAGCTATTTCGTAAGAAACAAAAAGATAACCAAACCACCTCAGCCTCTCAAAAACATCAGACATCATATCGTATATAGAGGAAGAAAGAAATAAGGAGAGGAAGAGAGAAAGGGAAAGGGACAGAGAGAGAGAGAGAGAGAGAGAGAGAGAGAGAGAGAGGAGAGAGTGAGAGTGAGAGAGAGAGAAAGAAAGAAATCCGCACAAATGTGTGTGTGTATATATGTAGATGCTGACAGCTAATTGGGAAACAAATAATACAGGAGGAGTGAACCAAACGTAATCACAAGAACAAGACACCGAGAACGCTTGCTGACCATAGAGAGACAGATACAGATAGAGAGATATAATACATAGAGAGAGAGGGGAAGAGATGAAGGATCAATGGATTTCAGAAAAGGCTGAGGTGGTTTAGTTATCTTTTTGTTTCTTACGAAATAGCTGTAGGTTTAAAAATTAAGATTTTTCACAGCGATTTCTTTTCGCTTTTCATGAATTTCAATTCAATTACGAAACAATATTGTTCTCTTTTTATCAATTCCTACAATCCAAACCACCACTCTCTTTGCGATTCGCTTTTTCACACATTTATTTGAATAGTTTTCAGGCAAAGTGGCACAATCTTTTTGGTTTTTGTGCGAAATGTTAAAGTGGAATTAAAAACGAAAAATAATTCAGAATAAAGGATAGAAATCTAACAGAATATTATCTTTGCCAAAAAAAGGATGTTTTGGATTTGGAAAAAACACATTAAATAAAGTAAAACTTAGTGAGGAATTTATACAAAAGTAACAATAACAATCAATAGTCTTCTATTGTATTTAAAATTGTGTCTTAGTTTCATTTTCGAATTGACTAAAATTGTTCATTACTAAATTTATGCTTAAGTTTCACTCTTCTGTTATTCCATTTCGACTAACTATGTATTTCATTACATGAGGAAATTAACATTAAGTAAGTGCAACCATTTCTTAATCAACTTTTACTAATAAAAATTAGTTTGATAGTCAATCTGTTAAAGATTTAGCTAATACGATATGTTTACTTTTAAAAAAAGACAAATTTTTAACTTAACGGTTTTTTCTAAACATTTAAAAAAAATTTAAAATGCCTTTACAAACTTTAATTCTGTTTTAAACTGGTGGTCAATTCGTTGTAAAAAAACAATTGTTCCAAAACGTTTGATCTTGAAACAAATATAATACAGTTTTTAATCGTTTGCTTCATAAAGTAGATCCAATGTTTCGCTATGCAGTTATTCCATTTCCTCTAAACAGGCCTTTGATTCCATCAGAAAAAACACGGGAGTTTTTTTTTAATAGTGTAATTACCCTGTTTGGGATTTGTTGCATTAGCACACCGTTACAAGAAAAAAATTATCTGAAAAGAAAAATTGTTTTTTTTTTTCGTTTTTTTTAAATTTGTTTTTCTTATTCGTAATTACTAATCAAATATTTTAAATTTTCGTTAAAGGTGTGTTAAGTGTTTCATTTTATGCTTTTTTACTTTTTAGTTTTTAAACCGCCATTCAGAGGTTGTTCCTTTCTACCAAAACACAAAAATGCAGCAAAACGAAAAAAAAAATGGAATTTGTGGACATTTTGTGGGAGAAAAGTTAGATTTATGTTTTCATATCTTTCAGACCAGTTTCAAATTTCAGGCTGGCTTTAACCCCTGCAATGATTTAAGTATTATGTCAACAATTTATATTATCTTTTATTGATTTTCATTTTTGCACTATCGACTCCTCCTTTAAATAAAAAGTGTTTATCAAAGAAAAAAATTGTTTTACTTTCAATTGATACAATAAACTTGTTTATTCTAAACGTATACTTCATGTTTCATTCTATTTTTATTCGCAACTTGTTTCCGAAACTCCAGTTAGAGCAAGGTTTTTGTAGTATGAAAAAAAATAAAGAATAATTTTATAAAACTGTATTTTCGTCCTTTCTATAAAATGAGTGTTCCATGTATATAATCACATATTTATTTACATAAACATCGCATTTTAGGCCACATTTCTAATTTTTGCTTTCTTTATTCGCAAACATTTCGCTAATTTTCATTTTAAATGCTGCCTTCCAGTTTCGTGGAAAACAAATGAGCAAGACACTTGTCAAACTGGTTATTATTTTTTACTCGATACCTTGGTTTTTACTGTTTCCCAGTTTTCCAGAATAAAAGTTTTCTTTGGAAGTCTTCATTGCAATGTTTCAACCATTACACATTTTATATTTCATTTCTTAACTTAGTTCTTTTGCTGATGGAGGTGATCATTAGAAATGTACAAAACACTGCAATAGACGTGAATTATAATGTAAATATAAAAGAATCATGCCAAATTCTTTAGTTTTCGTTTTTTTTTTAAATTTTAGCAGGCTTAAAATGAAAACATAAAACTTTTTTCTAAGTTACATAAAAATCATTCTTTTTAATGTGTGTTAAATATTTCATATACATTATATTTCTTGAAAGTTCTCAGTTATCCAATGAGTTCTTTTTAGGCGCATGTTGCATTCTATTTTGCTTTGTCACTATATATTTTGCTTTGTCACTATCTAGTGGATGCACTCTTTGGGTCATCTAAAAATAAAGTTGTATTCTTATCTTCCTTATCTAAAATTTACTTTTCTGAAATGAATGGGAGAGTTATGTAGAACCGAGAAAAAGGTGAATTTTGAAGAGTATCTTTTGAAAATTTAAAAGAAACCATTTTTCATACGTTTTAACATACACAATCTTTCTCTCAGCTCCATATTGTTTCCTAGCTTCCATGTTACAAATACAACACAAAACTATTTAATTGTTTTCTTATTAGTGTATTTGATATAAATGATTTGTCTTCAGATATGTCCGAACTACGATTTGTTCTACACACATACATTTTTTTAATTGGATTCGGAGTTAATACCTTACCGAGTGTAAAGTTTACTTCTTTATTGTAGCATCTATCTCAGAACGAAAATTTTTTTATAAAACTAGATTTTCAAGATAAAAGTATTATACCACAAATTTCACTTTTCTTTAATTTTTTGTAATTGAATTTTTTTCCAATTTGTTTCCAAAAATCCAGAGATGTGGTTTAAAAAGTCTTGTTTTTTAATATGTGTCAAAAGTTTCATAGAATTGTTATTCTTAATAGGTATGCAACCTATTGTTTCTACCTCGGTAAACTTTCTACTTGCATACAAAACCAAAACAAATAAAAAAAAATCTTTTACTTTTGGTTTCTGCTTTTCTGGTATGTTATTGTACTTGAAAAATACTTGAAAAAAAGGTGGTAAAGTAATTCATTTAGAAACTTTTATTTAAAAACTGTCAAATGTTTCATCTCGTTTATATACTTTGTTGGATAAAATGATTTCCAATTTTTTATTCAAATACCATGGTGTGATAATAAAAATACCAGAAAAATCTTTGCATATATTTTGTCTTCAGAAAAATATGTTTGATCTATAATTTGTCTTGCATAATATTAAACTTGGAGGAAATGGGAGAAATCATTGTGCTCACAGAGTTGAAAGTATACATCTTTATTGAAATGTCTAACTAACAGAACGTAAAAATAAAGATTCAATAAAGATTCAAATGTACTTTAATTGCTTACAAAAAATAATTTTAAAAAACAAATATTGTACGAAACAAGATTTTTGTTAAACATTCGATTCTGGTTGTTCAATTTGGTTTTCGGTTGTTCAACCCAATTTTTCAAGTTGTACTCAATCAGCGTATTTGCTTGAACTAGTTTAGGCTACATTTTTGTTTAAATTGCTTCATTTTGTGCTTAAATCACAATTGGTTCACCTTTTAATTTTCCATCTGACTAATTCTCACCAAATTTCCGCTCTCCTGCGCTTGGTGAATAAAAATATTGCAATATCCCGGTCAATTTCCCACAGAGGGTGAGAACGTTCATTTCTGCTTGAATGAAAAAAGATTTTTGGTTTTTAGGGCACACATTCACGTCCTCACAGTCTGAAGAAGAAAAATAGGCACTTCTGATGGAATACTGCTACCAATGCTATTCTGATGGAATACTTCATCATCGTATTTTATAACTTATATTCCGATACAAATTTAAATTTCTAAATTTGATTTACATCATTTCATTGTTACGAAACTTCAGTTTCGTTTACATTTTGGTAATTCTTAATTTCAATCAGGCAAATCGGCAATTTGTAGAACACACTAAAATAACTTTTTCTAGAAAAAAATCGCGTTTCCTCTGCATTTTCGAAATTTAGTTTTTGATTATTTTTCGGAAGGTTTGACACTAGTCGGGTTTAGTTAAACTTCTACAATTTATATCGCTTAAAATTTATTTTTTTAAACACATAAAAATACAAATAACCTTTTTTTAATACCTTCGTAAAACAATTTGATCTGATTATTCGATTTTTTTAATTTCTACAAGCAATTGCCATAAGCTTATTGAATATTGAAAATAATTAGGTTTTTAGTTATATGTTTATAACATTCGTTTGAACTACGTCAAAATAAAAAATAAATAAAAATTTTCACAAAATGTCGTACTCGTCATTTGAAAACCGATAGTTTACCAAATGTATTAAAAAGCGAATAATTATTTTTACGGAATTTAAAAAAAAAGTCTTTATTAAAACATTTAAACATCGAGTTTAGGCTGGTTTCAATCCTTGCAACTACAATCTCACCCTCCATTACATTGTTACCGGTCTAATCGCAATTTTCTGTCGTTTATCGCTACTCTTTGTTGCTTTTCTTTCTGTTTATTGGAAAACAATAATTACAAAGTGAAGATTAAGATTTTCCAATAAAACTTTTTTTTAAATTTTAGATACAAAAAAGTCGACTATTTTTTATATTTTCTCGTCTTGTTCCCACTGGTCTACTTTATTCCTTATCGACTAATTCTGTCTTTTCAAAGCTTAGATGTTCTGAATTTTTCGAACAAAATAGAGGTTAAATTTTTAAAATTAATTTCAATTAAATTAGTTTTTTAAAGAATTTTATGGCTCGTCACGCCACCTCAATGAATATTCTCTTTGAAATTCCAATTCTTGTCGCCTGCTTTATTTCTCTTTTCTTGGTTTTTAGGATAGATAAATCTACTTTACAAAGTAATCAGACGAAGAGAGGATACAAGAAAATGTTGATTTCTTTGTTTCTTCAAGTAAGCCATTTTTAGTAATTCCAAAATTTACATCGCGCTGTTTTGCCGCTCACTCCACTGTTTCAAAATACTTTTTAGGCCTTATTTCTCATCTTTCAACTGTTAGCTTCGTTAATTGCCGAGATTTCTATAACAATAGTTTTGTCCGTATCAAATGTTTCATCGCCTGGTCGAAATGAACAACTAAGCTTTTTATCAAGTTTGGCCGATTTTGTAAGTTTTGTATAGTTTTTTTTGTTTAATAAAATTTTTTAGTTTAACTACGACCTCCCAACCATCAACCCATTTTTGAAAGCTGTGCTTACATGGTGGTCTGTTAGAAGTTTCTTGGGAAAAGCAAATACACCTGTGATTATGATAGTTCCGGAGACACGGTCGACTAAATGAAGAAAACTGTTGTGATACCTTCTTTTAACTTTTTTTAAAAAAAAATTTATTAGTTTTTTTAAAAATTCAGTTCAAATGTTTGTATCATCTACGAATACAGAGAAATACACGTACATTAGTAGATGTGTATTTTTCTGTATTTCTCTGTCTGTTTCTCTGTCCTCGCGGTGTTGCAAAATCTCTTTCTCTGTTTTTCTATCCGTCCCAAATGTTATGCATAGAATATCTAGAGTAATACTTTCATTTAAACCAATTCAATCAAACCTCTTAAAAAAATGAAATTGTCACTGTTTCAGGTTCATTTTATGGAAATTTTTCTGCTTTTCAATTAATTTGAATGCTGCCATCAGGTTCAATTTTGTATGTAATTGTTATGAACTCAAATTTTATTTAAACTGTAAGTGTGTATTTTTTTTAAATTGGTGTTTTTTTGGTAAATTCAATGACCTTTCGTAATTTCAAGATTTTCATTTTTATTGTTGCGTAATAAAAAAATATCTTTAAGGTAAATTACATCAATATCAATATTTAATAAGAACGCCTGAAGTAAACATAGTTCTTGCTCCTGTTTCGGTTGCGTTCTCAAAACTTACAGTTATGAACTAGTTTAAAAAACTTCTTTCATTCATTACAAGAAAAATAATTAAAAACCAATGTTGAAAAAAAAAGCTTTTTTTCGCGATGTTTTCTGAAATGGAAAAATAGTTAGTTGAAGTGAACCATTGAAATTTTTGAAAACCACTCGAAGCATGATTTTTTTAAATGGTCCCATCGCAAACGTGATTTTGTTTCTTTCATTTGGTACTATAGGGAACACAAGATAAGATAAACACTGTTTTACGAGCAGTTTTGCCCGATCAACGATTTCAACGAAAAGAAGGAACGGTGGAAACCAGGAAATGGAAGTATTTGATCACAAAAAAATGTATTTTTTCTTGAATATTACATAAACATTTAGCCTATAAAAATAAGAAAAAAATGGAAACGCATAGCAAACATACAGCCGAGTTATGTTTACTGTTAATCTCACAATGAAAAGGCGAAGTAAACATTTTTGATTTGTATTGTTTTTATTTTCATCATTAAGTTCCCAAGAGCCTTCGTCTGATTTCTCACATAAGTTGTCTTTTTTTCAAAAAGATTAGTAATAAGCAATATATTTTGCCACATCACTTCACTGTTGCCAAGCGGATACATTATGTCGTCAGGTAAGCAGTGATGAAAACAGCCGGGTTAGTCAATTTCCACTTCTCCCTTTGGATTGATAGTTAGATTTCATTAGCACTGCTGACCAAGCACTGCCCATGAAACACACGATAAGAAATGTTTTTGCGATCGCTCAATCTGAGATAACTCCGGTGAAAGAATGCTGTCAACAAGGAACCCCCATAGTCCAAGAAATGATCAAGCAGTTTGAAACTGACACAAAGTAAAATTTCAATATTCAAAAACACATTTTACCTGGGGTTGCGAATGGAAATCTTTTTTTTATGCACCTGTGACTGAATAAAAACGCCAGCCGCCAATACGAAAAGTTTGTGAAATATCTGTTTCTTTACACTTTTACGGTGAGTATAAAAAATCTAGAATGATATCGATATTTGCCTCGCAAAGATGAAGGCAGGGCATGCGAAAAACAGATTTTTTCAAAAGATTTCCTAGGTTTTCGGTTTTTTTCACAGGTTTAAAGTTGAAGGATGCCCCCTAGTTGTAAATCGAACGTCATTGGACGGAGTTAGGATGATTTTTGGATTTCGTGCCATTGTTTGGCTGTGTGACAGACCAATCGTAAGTAACGTTATACATCGTTTATTTGGGTCTTATATAGTTTTTAACAAATTTTCATTAAAAAAAATGGGGAGACATAGAGAAAAAACAGAGAAAACGAAAAAGAGTAAAAGAAGGAAAAGAAAAAAAACAAATAGAGAAAAATAGAGAGAAAGGGAGAGAAAAAGATTTAGAGAGAGAGAGAATGGCAGCATTTACGTTTAGTTTCATTAATTACGCTATTCAAGTGTTTCATCGTTCATCAACAAAGATCCCTTCTTTTCCAGTTTGTTATTAGCACCCTGTGGATGTGATTTCTGCTATCATAGAACGTGTTTACTTCGCCAGTTCCTTTTAAAGGCTCTGCGATAAGATTGCGGCAGTCCATATTCTTCTACAAACTACCTTGCTGGGAAAATGGCTGATGAAGCTCCAACTTCTGTTCTTGAACCAACTACTGAACAGTTGGCAGCCAGAGGTGTGCTACCCCAAAATCAACTTCAATAATTTGCCCATTTTTCAGCTGAAAAGGATAGAAAGTTCCGTGAAAAATTGAGTGCTGGTGTAACCAGCCGTGCACCTTTAAAACCACGGGAGCGATTTCCGACGGACGAAGAAATTGCCCGATTCGTTCATGGTTAGACTATTCAAATGCTTCAAAATGTAGGACTCTTTAAGGACTCTTTCCCTCGACAGTCTACACCCCAGGCGTGGGAGAAGAAGTGAACAATGTAGAAGAAGCAGTCGGTTTCATGGAAAAAGCTCTGGATGCCGCGAAGGGACTCTTCTTCAATGACGAAGGAGGGATTGCATGGGGAACGGCGTTTGACAGCCTAGGAAAGATTTTTACTGGAGGTCAGTATTCTGTTAACTTTGCTTTGTTGCTACCTATGATATTACTTGGAATCGCAAACAACGAGTGGAATTTTTTTTTCAGTCATTTGCCGTTACTGAAAGCGAGGTTAGAGTAGCTCAAAAAGGGAAATTTTTTTAATAACTTGTTCTCTGCACATACACATTTTTAAAAGTTCACATTTTAAAAAAACGTCAAAATAAAATGTTAATTTCCAATTGTTCACTTGACAAATTTAATTTTTCCCATAAGAACATTGAAAAAAATGGATTTCAAACAATTTGAAACACTCATTTATAGTTGTAGCCAATCCCTCCTATTTTCGCCCTTAGCGCTGGACTGCGTACGTCATTTTTTATCACACGCAGTTTTCTTCATATTACTGTAGCTCAATAAAAGTAATTTATTTTCTCTCACTTATTTGCTCGAATATTGAAACTGTTTCTGATTTTTTTTCAGTATGAAGTTGTACATAAGTATTTTTAAATAGTTATTGGTAGGCTGTTTTTTTTAATTGCCCGCCCTTTTATTTGCAGCGGCAGATATGACTGTAACCCTCTGCATTTTAACAGATGAAATTGGAAAGTAAAGTTCATATAAGAATAAAAATTAATTGTGCGAAAATGTGTAAAAGTCGGTCTCATCATTTTATTTTTGTTGCATCGACTAACTTGGTGGAATTGAATACAATTTTCCCTTAATCTACCTTATATACAAATATACACTTTATAAAAATTTACATTAAAATTAATTCTATAATATGGAATTTGTAAAAAGGGGGAATTTTTAGTTTGTGGTTGCTGCCGAGAGACAATGATGAAAAACGATCAATAAAACAAGTTTTAGACAGTACAATACGAATGTTTTTTGCTTATGAATATAAACAAAATCAATGATGAACTGCAGTTGTGTTGTGTTATCTTATCAGACAAATGCTATTTACAAGGAACTACATCCCTTTTTGTCTAACTCAAACACAAAACATATATCTATGAAAAATATCTTGAGACGATTATAATAAAAAATTCCGACTTTTTGAATGTTTGTTTCTTCTTTTCCTTATCGAACCGTCTAGGGAAAGCCGTCTATGCGACCATCAAATTCTTCACCGAACTTGGTACAGGTTCGGAATTCAAGCAGATTTTGGACCGGCTAAACAAAATCATCGATGAGTTGAGAGCCATCCAGGACTCTATTCAAACTGGCTTCGCAAGTCTAATCGATCATGAAACTTTCTCGGATTTCAGAAAGGTTCGAAATTAATTTAAAAACTTCAGGAGGTTGAAAAGCCAACCCAGATTCTGTTTGATCGGTATTTGCGATGCTTCAAAAACATTGGTGACTTCACCAAGGACGAGTTCATTGAGGACTGCTCGAAGAGATATCCCCCGGCGCATGTTTTGAGCGTGAGTTGAATCTGTCTCAGCTCTCTCTCTCTCTCTCTCTCTCTCTCTCTCACTCTCTTTCTCTCACTCTCTCTCTCCCTCTCTCTCTGTCTCTGTCTCTGTCTCACTGCCTTTCTTTCTCTTTCTTCTTCTCTCTGTTTAACTTATCTCTTGCCATGTCTCTCTTACTCACTCTATCAGTTTGTCTCTGTCGCTGTCTTCGTCTCTGTTTCTGTCTTAGTCTCTGTCTTTCTCGCTCTCTCTCTCGCTCTGTCTCTCTCTCGCTCTCTCTCTCTGCTTTTCTCTGTTACTCCGTGTCCCTGTTTTTGTTTATTTGAAGCTTTCTGATTTAGACAATGTACACCTTCCTCACAACCAGGCGCAACATCTTCATGACTGTTTTGGATGCTGAAAAATACCTCTATGCTACCAACAAGGCCTGGATCGATGTTTTATATCACAATGCAACTCGTCTCGTGAGACGTAACAACAACTAGCCTCAATCTTATGTTTCAGAGCATGGTTAATTTGTTCTATTACGGGCTTCTCGCCCAACAGAGTGAAGGCAAGGCAAAAGAAGACCTGGAACGAATTGCAACTGGAGAAATCACCGAAATAATCCGCCACATGGAGAGAATGCAAGAAAAACTGGACGAAATTGAAAAGGACCGTCAAAAGAAATTTCATACTTGCGGCAGTTCAAGCCGACTCCTCGCGCAGGAATACAACAAAATAAGGAAACGACGCCCAAGCCATGGAGGAGAGCTTCCGGATGATTATCTTGTTAATATGACCATAGAACTGAGAAATAACTGGAAATCGGTCAATGGCCCAAGCGATTTTCACATAATGGTGTTCCGAGGAAACGGGACAGATCCTGTGAAACACCCAGTTGTGAGCAATGTGTGGTGGAAAAAGTAAGCAGCTTAAGGTGATATCATCATTGTGCTATTGTTTCAGCAACGATCCCGAAAGAATGACTGTTCTTGCTAATGTCGACGCTGCCTTCACGTTCGGTTCTTTTCCATATTATAAAGACGGACTCAATATCTCGTTGGTGGGTGAACAGTTAAACAAAGCTAAATGTTTTCGCTATCTTTTAATCGGCATCAAAAATAGTTTTAGTATATTCTATATTCCAATATTGATCACCCTTGTATTAAAGAATATACTATAACTAGGTTTGATTTTTCAAATTCTGAAATTAATTTGTTTAACTAATAGAACCTGTTTTTATTGTAAAACACTCAGTTGTTTCAACAGAACAGGGGTTTCTTCTTTCCTGGGTTAAAGGACTGTGGTTATCACTAGAGCGCGCTTGCGGCGGCAACATGCGTTTTAGTTTTGCCAATAACTTTAAAAGCCTCATTTTCTGCGAATACGCACTTTCACAAGTTCTAATTTAAAAGAAAAACTCAGTATTACATGCAAATTGATTTTTTGAAATTTTATGAAATTCCATTGTTTTTAACGATATTTTATACAATTTCAAAATCTCAATAGCGGAGAACAAGTAATTCAGAGTTTCAAATTTTGAGCAAATCTAATAGTATTTCAGAAAGCGCGCTCCATCTCACTAAAAGCGCTTTAACAAGGATGAAGCTAAAAAGGGCTGAAACAGTATGGTGCTTGGTGCTAATAAAAACATAAAAGACAATTTGAATTTTACTAGATAAAATATTTTCAAATTAATTTTTATTTTTTTTTAAAACTAGAATTATATCCAGCACCCTACCGCACCCCCGTTTTAAACTGCCAACACCTGATCATCCGTGATTCAGATATACACTTGCAGATTCAACCAATCACGTCCGAGTTGATTGAAGCACATAAGAAAGCAGTCGAGAAGCATGCTGATTCAGTGATGGGCATTGTTCAGAGGTAAGATTTCCAAATGTTGCGGAAACAGGGTTTTTGGAGCACAATTTTCCTGTCGCAGTAAGGCAAATATAAATCCATTGGCAACTATCAAGAACTGTGTTCACTTAAACTTCTTCATTTCAATGTTTCACTAAAGTTTTGTAGTATTTTATTCTTTGCAAGTTTAATGGACCATACTCAAAGGGACAAAAGAGAAATATTAATAATACAAAAAACTTTCTAAGATCCCATGTCGGAAAATATTTGTTTTTGAGATATTCAGCCTTAAAGGGGAAGGACCGCGTAAAAATAATTTTTCTGTTTTTGTGATAAAAGTCTCGATCTTATTCCCAAGATTCCGAAAAATACCTCTTTTACCCATTTTGGATTAAAATGAACCGATTTAGGAGCGCTTGAAATGTAGGGAAATTCCCGTTTGAATTGCCGCCAACTCTGCGTCTCCCCATTTCCCACACTCTCTCGCCCACTCTAGCCGTGTTCACGTGCGGCAAACGCGTATGATGACCGTGTAAACGCGCCCTGTCATTGATGCAACGACGATTCCTTTTCTTACTAGCATTATATTTGGACTGCCACTTTTGGCATTCATAATTTTCCGTCTATCAACAAGGAAGCTAGTTTTGAGCAAATATCAGCTTTTCATCATTGCTCAATGTTTCAACGACTCGTTTTATATTATTTTAGAGGGAATTATGTTTGTGGTAGGTTTGTCTCTCTCTCTCTTTCTCTCTTTCTCTCTCTCTCTCTCTCTCTCTCTCTCTCTTGCACTTTACCTCCCTAAAGGATTTTTAGGCTGGTTTCAATCCATGCAATTACAATCTAACCCTCCATTATATTGTAAACGGTCTAATTGCAATTTTCTGTCCACTATCTTTACTGTTTATTTCCTTTCTTTCGGTTTATTGGAAAACAACAATTATAAGGTAAATTCATAAGATGCATTGAATATAAATGTTTCAGGCACAAAATAGTTGACAACATCTTGTTTTTATTGGTATTTCTCCCTTTGACATACTTTCTTCCCTATCGAATAATTTTTCCATTGCACAATTTGGAAGTTCTGAAATTTTCAGATAATTTTACGGTTTGACTTAAACGATATTTCCAAATTTATATATTTTAAAGAGTGAACTGGTTGGAAACTCTACTTTAATTAATGTATTGTTTCAAATTCCTCTTTTAATTGCCTGCTATATTTTGTTGTTCTTTGTATTTAGGATAGACAAAACGACCTTACAGAGTAATGTAACGAAGAAAGCATATAAGAAGATGTTGATTTCTTTGTTTCTTCAGGTATGGCGGATTTCACTGACTCACTCACTCACGCTGACACTCACGAAAATTTTGTGACAAAATGACATTCACCGCCACAATCACACGTGCTCACACTCACATATATTTCCCACTCATGCTCACATTCACTCTCACATTTACTCACATTCACACTCTCATTTATTATCACATTCACATTCAGTCACTCACTCACGTTTCGCATATGTGAGTGATTGGCTTAAGCGAATAAAGTGAAAAACAGCATTTTTCAATCATCCCTAAATTAGGGATAACTTCAAAAGTGAAAAAAAGCATTTTTTTAAATCATCCCTAAATGAAGGATGATTTAAATAAAGGGAAAACGGTATTTTTCATTCATCCCTAAATTAGGGATGATTTAAATAAAGGGAAAACGGTATTTTTCAATCATCCCTAAATTAGGGATAACTTCAAAAGTGAAAAAAGCATTTTTTTAAAATCATCCCTAAATGAAGGATAATTTAAATAAAGGGAAAATGGTATTTTTCATTCATCCCTAAATTAGGGATGATTTTCAAAACGGGAAAAACAGCATTTTTAATCATCCCTAAATTAAGAATGATTTTAAAAAAAGTGAAAAACAGCATTTTTCAATCATCCCTGAATTAGGAATGATTTTCAAAACGTGAAAAAAAGCATTTTTATAATCATCCCTAAATTAGGGATGACTTCAAAAGTGAAAAACAGCATTTTCCAATCATCCCTGAATTAGGGATGATTTTCAAAACGTGAAAAAAAGCTTTTTCCAATCATCCCTAAATTAGGAATGATTTAAATAAAGGGAAAACGGTGATTTGTATTCATCCCTAAATTAGGGATGATTTTCAAAACGTGAAAAATAGCTTTTTTCAATCATCCCTAAATTAAGAATGATTTTAAAAAAAGTGAAAAACAGCATTTTCCAATCATCCCTGAATTAGGGATGATTTTCAAAACGTGAAAAAAGCTTTTTCCAATCATCCCTAAATTAGGAATGATTTAAATAAAGGGAAAACGGTGATTTGTATTCATCCCTAAATTAGGGATGATTTTCAAAACGTGAAAAATAGCTTTTTTCAATCATCCCTAAATTAAGAATGATTTTAAAAAAAGTGAAAAACAGCATTTTCCAATCATCCCTGAATTAGGGATGATTTTCAAAACGTGAAAAAAGCTTTTTCCAATCATCCCTAAATTAGGAATGATTTAAATAAAGGGAAAACGGTGATTTGTATTCATCCCTAAATTAGGGATGATTTTCAAAACGTGAAAAATAGCTTTTTTCAATCATCCCTAAATTAAGAATGATTTTAAAAAAAGTGAAAAACAGCATTTTCCAATCATCCCTGAATTAGGGATGATTTTCAAAACGTGAAAAAAAGCTTTTTCCAATCATCCCTAAATTAGGAATGATTTAAATAAAGGGAAAACGGTGATTTGTATTCATCCCTAAATTAGGGATGATTTTCAAAACGTGAAAAATAGCTTTTTTCAATCATCCCTAAATTAAGAATGATTTTAAAAAAGTGAAAAACAGCATTTTCCAATCATCCCTGAATTAGGGATGATTTTCAAAACGTGAAAAAAGCTTTTTCCAATCATCCCTAAATTAGGAATGATTTAAATAAAGGGAAAACGGTGATTTGTATTCATCCCTAAATTAGGGATGATTTTCAAAACGTGAAAAATAGCTTTTTTCAATCATCCCTAAATTAAGAATGATTTTAAAAAAAGTGAAAAACAGCATTTTCCAATCATCCCTGAATTAGGGATGATTTTCAAAACGTGAAAAAGCTTTTTCCAATCATCCCTAAATTAGGAATGATTTAAATAAAGGGAAAACGGTGATTTGTATTCATCCCTAAATTAGGGATGATTTTCAAAACGTGAAAAATAGCTTTTTTCAATCATCCCTAAATTAAGAATGATTTTAAAAAAGTGAAAAACAGCATTTTCCAATCATCCCTGAATTAGGGATGATTTTCAAAACGTGAAAAAAGCTTTTTCCAATCATCCCTAAATTAGGAATGATTTAAATAAAGGGAAAACGGTGATTTGTATTCATCCCTAAATTAGGGATGATTTTCAAAACGTGAAAAATAGCTTTTTTCAATCATCCCTAAATTAAGAATGATTTTAAAAAAAGTGAAAAACAGCATTTTCCAATCATCCCTGAATTAGGGATGATTTTCAAAACGTGAAAAAAGCTTTTTCCAATCATCCCTAAATTAGGAATGATTTAAATAAAGGGAAAACGGTGATTTGTATTCATCCCTAAATTAGGGATGATTTTCAAAACGTGAAAAATAGCTTTTTTCAATCATCCCTAAATTAAGAATGATTTTAAAAAAAGTGAAAAACAGCATTTTCCAATCATCCCTGAATTAGGGATGATTTTCAAAACGTGAAAAAAGCTTTTTCCAATCATCCCTAAATTAGGAATGATTTAAATAAAGGGAAAACGGTGATTTGTATTCATCCCTAAATTAGGGATGATTTTCAAAACGTGAAAAATAGCTTTTTTCAATCATCCCTAAATTAAGAATGATTTTAAAAAAAGTGAAAAACAGCATTTTCCAATCATCCCTGAATTAGGGATGATTTTCAAAACGTGAAAAAAAGCTTTTTCCAATCATCCCTAAATTAGGAATGATTTAAATAAAGGGAAAACGGTGATTTGTATTCATCCCTAAATTAGGGATGATTTTCAAAACGTGAAAAATAGCATTTTTTCAATCATCCCTAAATTAAGAATGATTTTAAAAAAAGTGAAAAACAGCATTTTCCAATCATCCCTGAATTAGGGATGATTTTCAAAACGTGAAAAAAAGCTTTTTCCAATCATCCCTAAATTAGGAATGATTTAAATAAAGGGAAAACGGTGATTTGTATTCATCCCTAAATTAGGGATGATTTTCAAAACGTGAAAAATAGCTTTTTTCAATCATCCCTAAATTAAGAATGATTTTAAAAAAAGTGAAAAACAGCATTTTCCAATCATCCCTGAATTAGGGATGATTTTCAAAACGTGAAAAATAGCATTTTTCAATCATCCCTAAATTAGGGATGATTTTTTTATGACATTCACCCTCACAATCACACTTGCTAACACTCACATACACATTCACACTCGCGCTCACATTCACACTTACTCACACTCACAGTCTCTTTCATTATCACATTCGTATTCACATTCCCCCACACCCTCACGTATCGTTTAGGCCTTGTTTCTGACTTTCCAACTTCTGGCGGCCTCAATTGCGGAAGTAGCACTCACCATAGTTTGGTCAGTTCCCATTAACTCCAATGTTACACCTGAAGAACTCGAAGCTATGCTGAATGGTCCAAATGCGATCCTGTCTAGTCTGGCAAACTTTGTGAGTTAGATTTTATAAATAAAGAAAAAAACTGAAATTGAAGTTGAACTACGACCTCCCTACGATCAATCCATTCCTGAAGGCAGTGCTCACATGGTGGTCCGTTAGAGGTCTTCTAGTCAAGGACAAAACAACTGTGGTTTTGTTGGTTCCGGATACTCGGTCTACAAGATAGTGAATAAAGAAAAGTAGTTTTTTTGTTTTTCAACGATAAATATACTATTGATTTTATTAAACGTGTATATCTTTTTGCACTTGTATTTTTTATTCTTTTTATGTATAGCTAGGGAGCTTAATTCTTTAAATAGAACTTAGCAGTACGAAACTTGGAAACTTTTAGGTATTCAGTTTTTTTTCAAAACTAAAGTTAAACAAATAAAACATAAACTTTTTATGGGCTCAAGAGGTGTTTTTTTATCGCCTGAAATTGGTTTTTAATGAAATTTTTAATTATAAATTTTTAATGAAATTAAAAACCAATTACCATGTTTCTCAATATTTTGGCCATACAAATGCCTTAATTTTCAAAAAAAAATAACTACAAAAAGACCATATCAATTGCATGCTTTTTTTAATTTTTGTTACTCACTGTTTCAAAGTCAAGTCATGAATTTTAGTTCGTTCACTCGCAAGTCAGCAGGATACATGTAGCTACCTATGAAAATGAAAAAAACAAAAATTAAGGAAACTGCAAATTTTCATGTTTCTACAATAAGTTGACTTAGTTTTCACCTTTTAACGATCAAAACATTTTTTCCCATTTAGCATTCATGATAGAGCATTTGTTTGAAAATTTTTGCTCACAACAATTTTATCACGCTTTTCCTTCTGTTTTGCTTCCGTTCGATTTTGACTAAATTCATAAGACTGTTTACATTATTTTACTTAAAAAAAACTAAAATTTTAATTATTTTCTTTTCAATCCATTTTTTTTAAATTGTCGTCAAGCGCATTTTATTGAACTAGTTTTGGCTACAATTTTCTCTATCGCTTCGTTCTTTGCATGAATCACAATTGGCTGACCTTTTAATTTTCCGGGTGACTAATTCTCACCAAATTTCCGCTGCCTGCGTTTGGTGAATAAAAATATTGCAATTTCAGGTTCAATCTCCCAGGTAGGGTGAGAATTCAGAAGATTGTTGATTTTCGAGGTCACAAAGTTACGTCCTAAACATCTTTGCCAATCTTGAAGTCTGTTCTTTCTGAATGGACAACTGTTATCCATTTCCAACTATCATTAGTGCTACACAAATTCCTTTTCTTACAAGCACAATTTTTGGATTTCCTCTTTTGGCATTCATAATTTATCGTTTGTCAACAAAGAGACTTCTTTTAAACAAATATCAACTTTTCATTATTGCTCAGTGTTTCAACGACGCACTGTTTATTGTTTTAAAAGGAATATTGTTTTTGGTAAGTTAAGAAACGTTTTTGAAAAACATGAACGTTTCATTTTTAAATATTAAAAAATGAAAATAAATGATTGTTTTAAAATATAAAAAGTAAATTTTATTTTTTGCATGAAAAATTAATAAGTTTTACTTCAAAAACCCAGATAGAAAATCTTACTAACAAAATTGGAGTTTGTCAATATTTTTAGCATTTCTATTGCAACAGTCAGTTCACATAACAAACACAATGAAAATGAACTATTCACGTTTTTAAACCAATTCAAACTAAAACTCAAATCTTAAACTCCAGTTTTCATTTAATGCGAGTTTAGCACAATGTTTAAAAAGCCATTGGTAGACTATCCAAATCCTCAATTTGCATTCCGGTCAATTCAATGACACAGTAAAAAAGTTAAACCAAGCCAAAAACCAAATCGATGAAAAAAGACAAAACCCAAATTCTTAAACAATCCTTAGTGTTTTTTAAATAAACTATAAAAACTAACTTTTAAAAAAGGTGATTGTTCCCAGCAACGTTTTGATATGTTGGCCAAATTCTTAGGAAACTTTTGAAACATTTCGGCAGCAATTGTATTACCAAGGTATTCCCGAATAAGACGGTTTTTTTACAAACTAAACAAATTTGTTCAAAAAAAAATGTTTAAAAAAAAGAAAAAGCAGGCCACGAAAATATATTCAAATTTTTGCAAAAGCAAAAAGCGTAAATTTTTTTTCAATGTCTTCAATGAGTGCGCGATCATCTTAAAATCTTATCTTAAAATGAAAAATAACTAAATCTGTTTTACACTCAATGACCCGGATCGTCAAAGGTTTAAAAAACAACGAAAAATTGTTAATTTCGTCTACCCCCGTTTTTACTATTTGACTGCTTACTTTTTGTTTTACATTTCTAATTTTGAATCTATAAAATTTTATTTAGATAGCAATAGAGATTTTCAATAATGAAACTAGGCAAGTCGAAGTTCATATTGACTTTACTAACCCATACTAGCCTCATTATTCACAGGAAGCATTGAGACGCTTTCTGTACTTGTCTACTCTTTTTTCTTCTTTACTCAATTATTTGTGATTCATATACATATTGTTAATTTAAACAAAACCCGTGTATCAAGGGAACGGTGTGTTGGGGTGACCGTAACCTTGGCCACTCTTTGAAACATTTCAGTAGTAATTATCGTTCCCAGGTACCTTTTGTCAAAAAAAAATGTTAGTGACGAGAAAGAGCTTAAAAAGAGTTTTCCAAAATCCTTTAGGCTTGCATTGTTGATGCAATGACATTTAAACTTGGCAGTATACCATTTTAGACCCGACAATATTTTCTGAAAATAAAAACTAACAATTCGCCAAAGGGAAGATGAGGAACTGACTTGTCCGACTCAATTTCGTTTCAATAAATGCGAGAAACGTTGAAACGCTCTTTTCCTCAAAACAAAACATGAACTCTTCCTTTTTAAACACTTTTTAAAAACAGTGAAATTCTATTATGTTGTTATATTAATAACAAATTATTTGCATGACTTTAAAAATTCTTTCCTGAACCTACAAATTCAGAAAATAAAACTGTGAATTCCAAAAATTTTTTGATTTTAATAAACCCGCTAATAAAATGGTATTTTTGTCTGTTTGCGGTCTATTTAACTTTATTCATACCTTACTATTTTTAAAATTCGATTGTTATGTTTTAACGTACAATTGGTTTTGCCAATTCATTTTTGTCTTACGAACAAACGGAAACATTGAGATTAAATACGAAAACTCGTTTTTTTAAAATTACAAAATGAAAGGTAATCATGGACAAAACTCCGTTTTAACACAAGATTATTTTGTGAGCAAGAAAGATTAACAGATCATTTTGGTAAAAATAAGTTGCAAAATAAAAAGCAACATTAAAGATTTTAAACAATATTGTGCCTTTATTTCACTGATTGTTCGGATTTTTTCTAAATCATTCAACTGTTTTTGATTTTAAAAATAACTACAATTTCAAAAGTTTAACACTGAATTTCTTTTGCAACGCTTTTAGAATATACGTTTGCTTTGTGAATATTGGAGTTACATTGTTTAAAGTTAGATACGTAGTGTCGAAAAGCAAATATATTACAGAGCTAAGCAACTACTGAACATCTATGTAGTAAAACATTCCAGTTGGAAAACTACTGAAACGTTCCCATGAAATAGGCCAATACTTTTTAAAACTTTTACAATTTTTTTGTGTAAATTAAATCAATTTAAAATTATGTAAGACAAAGAGAAAGGATCACTTTGAAGAGGTAAATGTGAAAACCTGTGTGGAGAAAATCTTCAGGCTTAGAGTCAGGTGTTGCTTGATAAAATTAAATAATTCCGTAATTTCGGAAAATGCAGTTATATTTTTTTTAATAAGTTAGTTTATAAAAACTAAATAAAAACGAAATTTGATTCGAGTGTTTTCGTCGTTTTTTATAATATTTTTATACTTAAATTGAGTGCCTGACAACGACAATACTGACTTCGTACATCCATGCTATTCTTGTCATCAACAAGAAACATTGAGATGTTACAAAAACTAAAAGAAAATGTTAAAAACCAAATTCATAAAATAACATTCGTTTAGATATTGAATACCAGAAAGAAAAATCCCGCTACGCGGGTTTTTACTTTCTGGAGTAGGCGGCCTTTGGCCGCCTCTGGGTTGATTTGCTGTTAATGAGGGCGGCCTTCGGCCGCTTCAATGGGCGGCCTTCGGCCGCTTAATTGGGTGGCCTTTGGCCACTTGAACGGGCGGCCTTTGGCCGCTTCAATGGGCGGCCTTCGGCCGCTTTATTGGGGGGCCTTCGGCCACTTGAACGGGAGGCCTTCGGTTGCTTCAATGGGCGGCCTTCGGCCGCTTTATTGGGTGGCCTTCGGCCACTTGGACAGGCGGCCTTCGGCCGCTTGACTGAGCGGCCGAAGGCCGCAGAAGTATCAAATGTACCCCATGGAAATTTTGAGGCCCATTCTAATTTCCTCACTTTCCACCGCGTGGCCGGTCTCTTACCCAGAAAATGGTGCTGCCCATATTTTTGCTTAATACGTTACGCTGCTAACCAACGGAAAGAAGGACAACCCTCAAATGTTATAAAGGACCAGGTGTTACGGCCCGCCTTCGGCGGTCCTCACTCCTGGCATGTGTGGAATCGGCACATCAGTAGCTTTCGTTTGATACTAAACTTGATGAAATAGGTAATTTCAAACAGGCGGCCTTCGGCCGCCAGTGAAGGCGACCTACGGCCGCAGTGTTCGCAGCCTTAGGCCGCTCAGTGCGCGGCCTTCGGCCGCGAAACGGCGCCTGCGGCACCGGCAGCCGCATTTACCCACCAACCGCGAGGAAATGGCCGGCCACAAAAATAGGCTAATTCCGAGACAACCATCGAAAAATGGCGAGAGACGGCGAGAGATAGGGGGAAATGAGAGAGCGCAGGCTATGCTAATTCCTACAAACAAAGATACAAACACACACACGCCGTTTCTCAAATGTATTAAGGAGGATATTTTATTATTCAAAAGAATTAGTTAAGTTTAAAAAAATACTTTGTATGAAAGCAATATACAACAAAATATAAAATTTTTGAAATCATAAAAAATTATAGTTCTGCATACCTTTCTTATCTAATACCACTTTTTTCGAATTTTAAAAAGTTTGTGAAAAAACTACATTGCAGTGGTGTTCAAAACATTAAGCGACTAGTGAAACATTTCTGTAATTACATATGTTACCGCTTAAAAAACAGCATAGTGTTTTTAAAAAATTAAACATAAGAATTGCTATATAAGAATGAACAACTTCAGGCTGCCTTTAATAAAAATTTTAAAAAAATTTTTACCGTAATTGTTTCTTTGACAAATTAATTTTCGCCGAATTGATTTATGGAATCCGAACTTTTCTCATCATCAGCCGGAAACATTGAAATACCTTTCACTCGTATAAAACATAAATAACGGGGCAAAAACCAAATTCACAAAAAAAAGTTTATTTAAGTTTTTTCTTGAAGTAGAATTGATGAAATTTTTAAATTTCATTATTAATTATCGATGGACACAGTAGAAATTGTTGACACTTTATTTTGCTTAAAATTGGATACAACTATACAAAATTATAATGGGAGTATTGTTTTTGGTGAGTTTGATTCGGTAGAATTTAAGAAGTTTAAAAGTGACGAATTAACGAAGCAGCCGTTTAGTTTTTGTCAAAACCTCTTATGGAAGCGCGAAACAAAGTAGGACGTTTTGTCAATATTTAAAGTTTTGCTTTGCAACATTTCGTTCATTAAATGAAAAAAATGTAATCTTTTTATATTGAAAGAAACAATATTAAACTTTAAACAAAATTTTCAGCTGTTTTTAAAACACATTGTTCTACATGTCTTATCCAATCGAATTTTTCCAAAAAATAAAAAAATCTGCAATCGCAATTTTAAAGGGTGCTATTTAAATTTTTATTACGCAGCCAACGCTTCGTTAATCGATAAATAAGGTTTTTGTGACAATTATGTCAAATATTGTTTACGTTATCTTTTGCCAAAAAGCTTGCACCAAGGTTAAAATTTACGACAATGTCTAGATCAAACTACATTAGTGTTAGCTGAATTATTGGGCAACCAGTGAAACATTTGTGTATTTTCTTATTTTACCTGGTTAAAACAGCCAAAGTTATTTAAAAAAAAAGACAGAAACAACTAAGAAAGAAACTTTTCAGGGTGCCTTTAATCCATGCACTTACAATCAAACTATGCATTTTATAATTTCCGGCCTAATCGATATCTTCAGTCGGTTGTCTTCATTATTTGTTGCCTTTCTTTCCGTTTATTGGAAAACAACAATAATAACGTTGGTTTTATTATAAAACCTAAATTTAAAATATGAAATAAAGGCACATGAAACTCGATAAAATTTTATTCTTCTTGGTTTTCTTCCCTTTAGCCTACTTCATTCCTTTTCAAATAATTATGACTATGCTAATTTTACAGGTTTTTTATTCAGAAGATTTAATGGTTTGTTGTATTTTTTTAAAACAATTAAACTATATTATTTTAAGGCCGAAATGGCACGAAATGCAACTACGGTCAATGTCCTGTATCAAATTCCAATATTTTTTAAATGTCTTTTTTTAAATTTTTGTTTTTTTAGGCATTTTTCATTTTTATCGTTTTTTTAAGCTAGACGACGATCTCCCAACAATCAACCCGTTTCTGAAGGCAGTGCTCACATGGTGGTCGGTTAGAGGTCTTCTGGTTAAAGAGAAAACAGCTATGATTGCTTTTATTCAGTGAACTCGTTGAACAAGCATTTGATCGGAGTAATAACCTTTTTTAATTTTCTGCGTTTTTCAAGCATTGGAGAAATAGTCATTTGGTTTAAAAATAAGTTTTAAAAATGTATTCAAAATTAAGTAAAAGTTCAGGGTTTAGATAAACCAATTCCAATTCTTTCATTTTTCGAGGAAAATTAAGTCACTGTTTCAGGTTGCATTAATGGGGTGGTGCTTTTACTTCAAAACCAATCTCTCTCCTTTTCATGTACTAAGCATCTGAATTAGTTCACTGCAATGGAAACTGGACTCTTCCTTTTTCTCTCCTACAAAAAATTGGTAAGATGTTTTTTTCTGGAACGTTTAGCTTGGCAAAACTCTTTCATGACCATTTTAAATATTTTTTTATGGTTTTGTAAATTGGATATTCATGGATTTACTTTTATGTGATTTCCCTATAAAAGTAAATGTTTAACAAAAGTAAAGAATGCGAATACTTAAATTTCGATTATCTATCCCATTTTTGCCATTTTAATCTTTAATTTTAGTTGATTTCATTCTTTCGATGAGAATCATTCACTTTGTGTGTTTTTTTAAAATAACTAGAACACTACTTTTTTGTTTCCATTTTTTTTGGTTTGCATGTTTCATTTCACTTTAATCCATTCCTGCTATTTTTCTAAAATGAATACCTGCTCCGGGTTTCTTAGCAGTCAACAAAGAAAATACTAATTTTTGTACCAATTTGTTTTTTGAATTCACAATCATTACAAGATGAGGAATATGTGTCATTAGAAAGCGCTCCAAATTGTTAAAACAAACCTTTTGTAAAGGACTTTGAGACTTTTTTATTTCGACCTTTTAAATTGCAAAACATTTATAAACATTTGGGATTTTTGTTGTATTCTTTAGGCTAGTAATCATTATTATATGGTTAGTGCTTGTCTTATTATCTAAAACTAAATAAAGAAACTATTTTAAGGCTCACATGTTTCATTTAATTTTTATCTGATTATTGCTGTTCAACAATTTAATACCACAAAATTGTCGTTTCCCGCTTATATTGTTCTGTTCATGAAAAAATTGTTTTTTGTCTTTTTCTAGCCATGCATGCGCCTCCCTTTTGTTTAAATTATATCATTTTACACAAAACCATATTTATTTTCAGTTAAAGTGATATGTGTCAAGAAAAATCCTTCTAAATTCAGAATTTTGAAACTTTTCAGTTTTCAAAATAAAACGAGTTTTGTAACAAAAAACATGTCGAAGGATAAATCTCTTCATGATGGAAATCATTATATTTTTTTAAAAATATATTAAAGTTTACTATATAAGAGCAACAATGTGTTTTTTTTAACTTGCATGTTTCATTTCACTTTTATCCATTTTTGTTTCTTATCTCTTCAATGTATCCCGCTTCACTGCGTCTGTTATTTCACCGTTGGTTGTTTACTGAATTTGAAAGAGTATTAATTGTGTTTAAAAAATTCTACCGTTGAGCAAATTTTTAATGAGTATAGTCTGTGCCAATGCTAGTTCGTTTAAAAAAAACACTAAAAATTCCTTAATGTTCGATTATCCGTCTCTCACATTGTATTTTCTTATTAAATTTTGAGTTGTTGCTATTTTTTACATTAAGCAGGATTTCTAAGGATTGAGTATTTTAAGGTTACAATTTTACAATTACAAAAAAAATCAAATATAAATTTTAGATTAATAACGAACTAACAAAACAATAAATAAAATAGGAAGAAAAGCTTTTATTTTAATTAAATGTTTTATTAATTCTGTTCGAAATTTGTTCTGTGTTTCATCGCACTTTCATTCCTGCTTTTCACTAAAGCATTACAGATCCCCCGAATGCGAAAGCGGTAATGATATCAGCATGAAAATGCTTTCTCGACTGACCCGACATTGTTAACCGCTGGTCAAAATTATTTTTTTAATGTCAAAAATTAAAACATTTCAAAACATAGTATTTTTTTAGATAATTCTAATGTTTTCAAAGACATTTATGTAACTGTTTCAGGTTTAATTAATGAAGTGTTGCTTTTTGTTTAAAGCGTCTATAATAAATAATTGTAAAGATTATTTATTATAGACGCTTCAATCAATCTCATTCTTTCCATCACAAAAATGCTCATTTATATTGTCAAAAAAAAACATGTAAATAATTGTACAGGGAAATTGCAAAGATTCTTATTTTTTCGGCACATTCGCCTTGCAAAATAAAATTAATATTTCATGAACACATTAAATTTTTCGGATATGTTCAGTAAATTCAGTCGACGGATAAAATTCTTTATGATTGTAATCATTATTTATTATATTTTTTTAAAGTAAAATATATATGTGAGAACGATAAAGATTTTTTTTTCGAAACTCGCATGTTTCATCTTACCCTGATCTGTGATTGCTTTTCTCTACTTCAATGTCGAGCTCTTCTTTGCCACCAAATATATTTTCCAGTTTTCACCTTTTTTTTCTTTTCCTTGAATTTTTGAATGGAATAAATTCATATGAGACCGTAATCCCACACAAAATGAAAATTGTTTTAAACTACTTTACAAAATTCAACAATTTAGTTTACAAACTATTCTCAGTGCGTGTATTAAATTAATTTTGCAGGTTTTTTCCAATAAAAGAAAAACAACCTTTTCCTCTTTGAACTTTTCAAAAATATTTATTCAGTTGTAAAAAACTGGCAAATGAAAATAAATTAACAACTAACACATCAAGTTACTGTGAAAGTAAACATGTGTTCAATGCTTCATGGAAATTTTTTTAATCAAAGATAACTTTTCACAAATGTAGTAAAAAGGTTACGCGGTGTCTCTGATTACCAATAAAAGATCTTGAGTGTTCCAAGGTGTCTTTGTTTATTTTACCAAGCGAAAAAAAACTGTAATTCAGTCTGTGGCACTGGCTCCACTTACGGCAACCTTAAATTGAAGTCATAACTGTTTTAGCTTCTGAAACATTACCGTAGAATTCATTGACGTCACTTTGCCAATCACGTTCCGTAGAATAAGAAGAACATTTTTCCGGTAGCAGGTCACCAGGGTAACTATAAGGATTGGGTCGCAGATTTGGGCAAATGTCATCACTGATCCTATATAATCCGCCAAGTTTTCAGATTCAACTCCAATGAATCCTCCGATGCAGACAATGACAATTGGGAGGCCGTTGAAAACGAGGGGGAAACAAGCCTAAATTGAAGCATAGAGTTTGTTATCGTTCAAAACAAATAAGATAAATTTTTCTTTTTGGAAAAATGTTAATTTTATTTGAAAATATCACCAAAATAACAATTTTCCCCATTCACTTAAAAGTTTCTTCAAACTAATTTTATTGATTTTTACTCTGTTTTCGCAGTGTAGCAAAAAGTGGGGCTGGTAGTATAGAATATCGTTTTCTAAAGATATATAGTTGTTGCCAATTCTAGTTCCGCCAATTTTCGCCCTTAGCGCTGAACTGCGTACGACATTTTCGTTCACACGCAATTTTTCTTTGGATTACTGTAGCTACGTCTTAAAATTCTTCTATTTTCTTGAATTTAGCTATTGTTTTCTATCATTTTTAGTTGAATTTGTACAAAGTAGTATTCAGTTCGTAAAATTAGTTAATTTAATTGGTCATTGGTAGTCTCCGAGTTGGGTTCTCTCTGGATGTTTTATATTTTGAATTGCCCGCCCTTTCATTTGCGACGGCAAACATTACTGTAGCCCTCTGTTATAGTGTCGTTTATATGAACTAGCATTGGAATCGACTATATGTAGTTGTTATAATAAAAAATCCAAATGAGCTGTAAATTGGGTTTGTCTAAAACTATGAAATGAAGTGGTTCGGTCAAATTTTTTTTGACCGAAAACATTTTTCTTATTTTTTTAAACTTTAGGTGCAAAATTATACAAAGTCGATATTCAGCTGCAACTCTCAGAAACAGTGAGTCTTACAGTCAGTAAAATCTTAGATTCCGATTTACATTTCAATTTTGAAACATCGTCATTATCACTTTTTGAAAAATCACTTTACAAAAAAACAAAGAATTTTTTTGTAAAAATACTAACCTGTAGTGCCAGAAGTAAAGTAAGTCTTTTATGATATCTGTTTTGTGTAGTTTTTGGACAGCTCCGGATTACTGTAGAAATACGGTAGAAGCAAAAACCCCCCAGGGAGAACATAATTCCAACCAGGCCAGTAAAACATACAATCGAAAATAGAAATTTGTTGTTTATTCCGCCGGAAGGGTACTGTAAAACAACTTATAGGTCAAATTTCCATGACACCGATATTGTACGGGTGCGAGTTTCCAAATTCGCACTCGTACCATATCGGACAACCCTGAAAATATGCTTACGTGAATGAAACCGCCCAAGTAAGCGATCTCATTTATGTCCATTCCTGTTTCATTTACAAAAAGTAGGGAAAGTTGGTCAAATTGGGAATCCCTGAATGGAGTAAGCATTAGAATACTGTAGGTGGGTATGGCGACACCAAGTAAAGAAATAAGAAGAATTATTAAAACTTTCCAGCCCAGTTGGAACCAATCGAGGACTTTTTTGCTGGAAGAAAGTTGTTTATCTCTCTCTCTCTCTCTCTCTCTCTCTCTCTCTCTCTCTCTCTCTCTCTCTTTCTCTTTCTCTTTCTCTCTGTCTCTCTCTTTATTTCTCTTTCTCTCTTTCTCTATTTCTCTCACTCTCTCTCTCTATTTCTCTTTCTCTATTTCTCTCTCTCTCTCTCTCTCTCTCTCTCTCTCTCTTTCTCTTTCTCTTTCTCTCTCTCACTCTCTCTCTCTATTTCTCTTTCTCTCTTTCTCTCTCTCTCTCTCTCTCTCTCTCTCTCTCTCTCTCTTTCTCTTTCTCTCTCTCTCTCTCTCTCTCTCTATTTCTCTTTCTCTATTTCTCTCACTCTCTCTCTCTCTATTTCTCTTTCTCTATTTCTCTCACTCTCTCTCACTCACTCTCTCTCTCTCTCTCTCCCCCTCTCTCTCTCTTACTTGCAAACACAACCATATCGATAAAGAAATGACAAAGAAAGGATCACCATATTGTAAGCTCCACAAGATCCAAAAAACACTAAAACAAATATTTCAGTGGTGCGCGGTAATAAATTTGTAGTACAGTATAAAATATGCCCCATTGAGAAAAAGTGAAAAGTCTGAAAAGCATTTTAGAAAAGTGCAAAAAACCCACTGGATTTATCAACACCTGGGTGAAAGCAAAAAGTGCAGCTTCGATTGTGTAGATCAAAAGTAGATATTTGTAGTTGCCGATTTTTGGAGAAGAAAATTTTAAAATTATTGGAATCAGTAGAAAATTTAAGATGAATGCGATAGATCCGGAGATTGCGACGATGATCGAGTGGAACTTCATTTAACAGTTTCCTAAAATCTATATAATAAGTATTCTGAGATTGAAAGAGTTTTGTGCAAGTTTCTACCTTTATCACATCATTCCACTGTTTTAAATAAGACATAAGCTAAAAACTGGAACCAACACAAAAATTTCAAATGAGTCGTATGTTTTGGGTTTGGTTGTTGATCGGATATAAAACTAATCAAAAGTATTCCAACCTGCTTGTCACTCAGAAAAAAAAAGAAAAAAACGGGCAAAAGCTAGATAAATGAGTGCAAGAACCACTTCTATGCTGGTGTTTAGCTTCTGACGATGAGAAGATTATTACGTGCAGATGAACCCGGCATTTCCATTAATCCCAACCTTTAAAAAAGAAGTTTGGTGTTTAGCACATTCTGTGACACAAATAAATTACCTCAAACACAAGAAAAATAAAAATAGATTTGTAACAAACGACGATTCATTTTAAAAAATGTTGGGTATACGACTAATATCAATTACTTTAAAACGACGATTCCTTTTTTTTAAATTAAAAAGTTACGTATGAAGGGACGCCAAGACTGAATGTTTTCTAAATCTAATAATTTACAATTACTTTGCAACACTGACCGGTCATAAAAAACGGTAAATACTGGGCAATAGAAAGTAGCTCTGTATAAATTACTTTTGCTATGCAAAACGATTTAGTTGTCGAGTTGAAACTGTGATGTGAAACTTAAAATTCAAATATAGCTTTCGCCAAACTGGAATTATGCCAAAAAGGCCTATTTGATATAAATTATAAGCTTGCATACATAATAATTAAAAATGTATTTTTAAAAAATCCTTATGTACGTTTACGCACATGAGAACTAATAAATGAAAAAACTTCTAAAGCACTTATGTAAAAAATAATGTTTATTTTAATTCTTTCTTCAAAATTCCTAAAAGTATGAAAACGGTTTTAAAAAATAATTCCCAGAAATCCTAAAAAATTGAAAATGTATATTGCAGCAAGATATTGTTTTATAAAGTGGCTCATTTTTACTTCTCGCCGTTGTAAAACCTTGGAATGAGGACGCGAAAAAGGAAATAATATTTGGCAGAGGATTTTGTAGCTATAATTAGAATGTAGCTCGGATACAAGGTAATTTTTTATCAGCATGTTTCACCTAACCGCTTATTAAAAACAATTATTTCATTATAAAAATCAGCGTAATTAAAAGTTTGGAATCCGTAAGAAAGTGAGATAAAGTTTTGGACATTTCAACTTATCACTTTTAGAAAGACGAATCTTTTATCCTAAGAATGTTAAACATTTGACAAATCTGCCTAGTTTTAGGTTTATTGAATGATATCGTAATGGTATTACTTCGAATCCATATTCACACAAAAGCATTACTCATTTTCAAATTTTCAAATAAAAATCATTAACCACAAATATTAGTTGTTTATGTGTAGTAAAAAAATAGAAATATTTTTGTTAAATTTATATTATTCACATTAAAATTTATGTTTGTTATAAAATGCGTTCTGTGTTTCAACGTAGTTTCTATAAACGTAAATTGACATTGTTGCAATGAGTCCTTCGGGCCAAATCAGTGCAATCGGTATTTTTGTGTGCTGATTTCAAAAGATCAATATTATAAAATAGCAATGTTTACACGAAAAACTGTTGAAGTATCTGCAAGTTTGACTTCAATAAAGCGATTTGTGGTGAAAAATTTAATCGCGTGGCCGATCTGATCGCTTTTAGAAATTTTATGACAAGTTTGTGAACAATTTGACAAAATTACCGTAACGACTATAATTGGAAAGGAAGTTTTCAATAAAATACAGTAATAATTTTCAGAATGTCATAGTCGTTCGTATTCTCAAAGAAAAGCTGCACATTCACACAACGATGCTATTGAAACGAAGTCATTATGAATAAAGTCTCAAAAACCAAAAAGTAAAAAATAAGTTTCAACGAGGCTCTATAAAAAAAGAACAATATCTTTTCTTGGAAAACAATACAGCTTAATAAATCGTAATGTGGATTTACTTGAAAGCCGTTTTGAAAGAGAACAATACAATTTTCTGGTAACAACGGAAACTGAACAATTTATAAAGAGATAGAACCAAACCATTTTAAACAATTGCAACAATCAAATGAATACTTTGTAATTTTCAAAACCCGTTGTTACAAGTAGTTTGAATTGTTCTCATTTACAATTTTAAATCCTGGAAAAATGTTATTTTGTGCCAAAATGTTTTAAGGTACAAAAATTGGCGAGACATATAGGAATACGTTCTAAATTGATAAAAAATCTTAAATTAGTGAAATTAAGTTTGAAACGAAACATACAAAAGCAACAATCAAAAACCCAAAAAAAAATTAAAAATTAAGAATCTGCGAGAGAAACCGTATGTATAACTGTTGAGGAGGAAACTTTTTTCATTACGTAGACCTGAAATCTTTGGCTCAAGTACATTAATTTTTCACAAAATTAATCTCTTTTTCAATCATTTTATTAGTATTTGTATTTATTTGCTGAAAAAAATTTTGGCAAATTATTTATTGTGGGTAGTTATTTTTGTCAAACTATCACTTGCGTAACATCCAAATGTGCAATTATTTTTAGAAGAATATAACTTTTTTCGTTTTTTAATAGAAAAAAGATTTTGGTAAAATATCTATCATATTCTAAATGTGTCATGAATAGAATAATTTTTTTTTCATATTTTATTCATGGCAATTCGGCAGGGCAATCAATTATGCTTCATAACTGTTGAACTTTTCGAAACAAACAAAGTAGGAGAAGACACGACATTATATAACGCAACACGTACGAATGAGTAGTGGGAATCGCAAAAGTCCAATTTTTTTTAATTTGATGAAACATTGAAAAGTCAAATCTTTTTTTTTCAGAATTCTATTTTTTTGAAATTTTGTATTTACGCTTAAGCTAAATGCTTCACCAATGAAATAATCTCTCCTCACCTATTGTTGGGTCTAGAAATAGGCGGGCTTCTAGCAAGGCGAGCTTCCTCGAATATACCAGATAGGGAAACCTTTTCATAGTTTCAAGTTATTTTGTAAAAAAAACACAATTTAACAAATTTGATTAGGTAAGAAATTATGGGAGAGAATTTTTCATTTACATAAATATGTAAACAATGGACATCAATCAGACAATCCAAAGAAGGCCGAGCTGGATGATCTTTTTAATTTTCCTGACTAAACAATTTTCACCGATCCAATGACAAAGTTGGAAAATGAAAACTTTTAGGAACTGCGTGTAACATTGGCCTGTGGATTCATTGATCAATTGAGAAGTTGGCCAAGCTAACTTCTAAATTTGAGACTTACCCTTATTATAAGTTTTTAAAACGGCAAAACTTGTTTATGGAATTCAAAAAATTATATTTAGTATTCTTTGTAAAATAAATTTTTTTGGTACGTCCACAGTTGCGTCACAAACTCACTATTGTGCCACCCTTCCTCCCTCCCCCCCCACCCCCCTACCGACATAAAAAGTTTAAAGAAAAAAATGAAACATCAGACTGAAAACTGAAAATAATTGTGTTTCAAAGATTCTTGCATTTGAAACTTACAGTCCATGTTTTGAGAGTTTTGCTGAATTCATTCCAAAACTGTCTCTAAATGCCCGAAAACTTCTTTTATTTGCAAGCCTAAAAACTCGAAGTGTCGCAGTTCTTTTGCAAAATAACAATTACATAAAAATATTTTTGTCATCAACACGTTTCTATATTACATTTCTTACCTAACTTTGGTGAATTTTTTAAAGGTATTTTTATTAAACTGATCAGGAAGTGTAATAAACATCATTAAAAGGACAGTCAGGTTGTTGTTTTGATGGTTGTTTCACTAAAATGTTTCAGTCTGCGTCTCTCACTTGCACACACTGTTTTGCCATTTTGGTAAACAGCGGACACGTAGGCCGTTCGTCTATCTATCTACGGCTAGATAAAGGCCCCCTTCTGAGGACATTGAGATTGAATATTTCGAAAACAAGGAAATTCCGCCATGGGGTCTAAACAGTTTTTTGTACAATTATTTTTGTCCCTTTCATATTAGACAAAATGGGATAATTTCCGAAAAGCACAATCACATTGAAAACAAACATTTGTTTTATAACAAACACTTGAAACTTTTGAATGTTTAGATGTTGTTTTACAGAAACCATCAAAGCAAAGTTTGATAACCTCATCGAGGAATTTCTTAAAGAAAGTGCGCTTTGATAACACAAATTAAAGTTTCAAATTAGGAAAGGATTCCAGCAAACCTCAGTGTAGTACTACCTCGCAGCAGTGTCTTGCTGATTGTTTAAAACATTGAGGATAACAACAAATTTGTTGGTTTGCGCTGAAAACAAATCACGATATATCCCGTGAAAAACTTTAGTAAGTTGTTTTTAATTCGATGTTTCAAGGTTGTTGTATATAACATCTGTAACATACTTTTTCACTGAGTTGTTCGCAGACCACATTTATTTTAAATAGCTGAAAGATTGAAGTAACAGTTGTCACTCAATAAAACACATGAAAAATGACCAATTGGAATAAATTGTTCTTTCTTTTTTATCAATAAAAACCAGCGGGACTAATTTCAAATGTTATGTAAGCCGAAAGCTGAAAATTTCAAATGTTATGTAAGCCGAAAATGGACCTCATCAATAAAAAAACAAATTTAGTGAAAGTATGGCTTTTCTCTAACCGAGATTCCTTCGCATTAACAAATTTTCGAAAATGGAACGTTTTTGAATAGCTTGTAGCAGCGAATGGTTTATGATTATAATTCACTTGTGAATGCCACATGTGAATTATGCAGCATCGTTAGTTAATCCAAAATCGAAAGAGTCGACCAGATGTTAATAAGATGAGCCCTAAATCAAAATATTGTCAAATGTGTGAAACATTGATGCTTTCACGCTTTTGTTTAAAGGACAATCATTACTCCAATTACTCTCTATAATTTACAGAAGTTCTTTTATTCACCCAATGTTTGATGTACTGATATCCTCATCGGTTCCCTTTCCTTTTTGCAAACAGATTAGCTGCAAAAAAACAAAAGAATTTAACTTACAGTAAGCTTTTAAATTTACACTGGTATTGGGAATTTTCGAAATTGCTTTGTTAAAGCGAATTTAAATTCAATTTACACAATTGTGTTTTCACAAATAAAAACTGAAGCTTTAAAATTGAAACTTTTGTGATACATTCCTTTTAGAAATAAAGATTCAGCACAATTAGGTTTTAAAAATGACAGGCCTTGAATAGAATGCCCCCTGTCTTCTTATTTTGCCAAATTTGTGAAACATTGATGATGAATCTTTGTTGAAAAAAAAAACAGAAATGTTTTGTGAAACTATTTCAAAAAAATGTTTGACAAACATTTTTCATTTTCACAACAAGTTTTCTCAAATTTATATGCGATTCAAAGTTTCAACGCCTTTGTATTGAAAATTCATTTTGTTCTTTCCAATGAGCTCCTCCTTTCCCGTAAGGTACATTTTGAAAAATAAGCAAACCGAAATGGCCCGAATGCCATTCCCATAATTGTATAAATCAACCACTGGAACACAAAAAATGTGTTTTCCAAACCAGAAACTTGTAGTACAAATTAGCATAATAATATTTGTTTAAAGAAAGAATGTTACTAAAAAGGTAAATTAAACTTGATTTTGTCACAATCATTTCGTTGTAATGCCGAGCTTGTCCCATTAGGGTTGCAATTTTTTAAATATTAGTTTTTGTAAACTGTAAGATGTTTCATCAATGTCTTATTATCACCCAACTACTGATTCAATATTAGATTGAGCATGTCATGTCTTTTTTAAAAGCAAATTGATTAAAAACTGAATAAATTGCTAAAAGGGGAAACATGATTTATTTGAATATTTCACGACAAGCTTGTTTATTAATCATTGGAACCTTTGATTAATTTAAGACCCTTGCAAAAGTTAAAATTTAATCAACCCAGACAAAAATCCCTCTTCACTAATTATAACAAAATAAAATGAAAACGTTTCGAAACAAACAGCTTCTTAATTTGAAATGTGGATGCAGTAGCGTTTTAACATATGCGAGAGAAGCATTCAATGAATACTACCTTGCTACGTGGTTGTATGGAGTTTTTGAAACATTGGGCGTGGCATCCTTGGTTTTTGAAGAGATAATTATTACTGCTTTGAAAACACGTAACGGATTAAATAGATTGTTTTAATGTCAAAATCATTTCAAACTTTCAATTTATGGGTTTAGTAAATGGCTTGCATTCTTATTAATGATCCCCAAGTAGAGAAATGTTTGCACAATTTGAAAATGAAATGTGCAACAGTTGGTAATACTAGAAAAACGTCAACAATGGCATGCAAACGAAAAACTCAGAATCTCCATATTAAACAATTTTTGAGAATGAATTGCTTTTTCAAAACGCCCGTAACATTAACTTAAAATTTTTATTTTTTTGTTTTGACAGTGCTGCTTTGCGTAATTTCTAGATTGTTCCTTGTGTTTTGATAAAATTTTTATAATATTAAACTGAAAGCTTTGAAAACTTCGTTTCGAAAAGGGATTAATTAATCGATTTAAAATCAGAGGAAATCTAGCAAGTCTTTGCCCATTGAAGTATTACGCATCTCATTATTTTGCCAAATGAGTGAAACATTGATGGCGGTGGTTAAAAAAAGAGCTCTTGTAAAAAACAAAATGGAATATTATCACGGATTAATATTTACTTGTCGTCAATCCTGATTCTTTAATAGGAAACGTTTATTTAAGTCAACAGTGTGATGTTGACATTGAAAATACCAATTGTATTTGTAATTTTCAATGTTTATTTTACTTTATTGTCGTTGCTTCTGTATCTTTTTCAAAATAAAACTACATCAACTAGCACAAAGTTTTATGCAAATCTCTCTTTACTTCCTTCCAGATTATTCCGTGTATCTCGTTAAATAAACCGTTTCGAAAAGTTGATTATGCATAAACAGTTAAAATTCTGAAAGCAACAACTTTTCGAAAAACGATAAATTTCTGAAAATAAAGTAACATTGAAGTAATTTATCTTATTTCAGATTTTAGGTCGCCTGAGAATCGATTTTCAATGAAAAAATTCTAAAATGGAAAACATGTGTACTTTCTGGAATTAAGTACGTTCTCTAAATTAAAATAAAAAAAATTCATTTTCATCGTCATTTACTTTGAATTAAAATTGGCCACTTAACCCGTATAAGAAGATTAATTAATTTTTAGCAAAATTTTATAGTATTTTATAAATATACAAATTTAATTCTTTAATCACAAAACATTTCCTATTCATAAGGTTTAACAAACTTGAAAAATGTTTTTTTTAGAATGCAGATTGATTCGACAGATTGTGTGTCTTTTTTGTATGCAGTCACCGGCTATAGTGAATTTAGACCACCAGGGCTATATTTCTGGTGTTTTTGAAACACGGGGGTTGTTATAAGCAATCAATAAAGATTATTATACATTAACTTTGGCACCACATAGAAAAATACTCTTCTTATAGTCTGTGCCAATGCTAGTTCGTTTAAACGACACTATAACAGAGAGCTACAGTAATGTTTGTCGTCGCAAATGAAAGGGGGGCAATTCAAACTATAAAACATCCAGAGAGAACCGAACTCGGAGACTACCAATGACCAATTAAATTAACTAATTTTACAATTTGAATACTAGTTTGTAAAAATTCAACTAAAAATGATAGAAAACAATAGCTAAATTCAAAAAATAAGAGAATTTAAAAACGTAGCCACAGTAATCCAAAGAAAAAATGCGTGTGAACGAAAATGGCGTACGCAGTTCAGCGCTAAGGGCAAAAATTGGGGGAACAAGAATTGGCAACAACTATAGATGTAATAATGTTTTTCTCAATTTTATTATTAATTCAAAGTTTCAACTTCTCTATTTTGCATAAAAAAGGTTTGTCAACCCTTATTTGCTGATCACCGCTCTTCTTTCAAAATCAACAATTTTGTTACACCGTTTCCCTAATTCTAATTTTTATTGTTTCTGTTGGCGTGCCTCTGTGTTTTTTACCCAAAAACTTCTGAAAACTTTTCGTAAACTTGGCAAACAATTCTTTATTTTCTTCCTTGCCATTCCTTTTATTTTGCCAATTAAACCCAAAGTACCAGGAAGTGACAAAAAATCCCAAAACAACCCCATTATTTAATATCATTTTTGTCACCCCACATGTTCCAGTGGGTACAAACGCCTTGCGGAAACTACGGAAAAACAGCTACAGCGTAATTCCATTTTCTCAAGTGCTGAAAAACAGAACATGGATAATAACCAAACACCAAAGCTACAGTTTTCTAATGGACGACCCAGATGATGGAGCTTTTCATGCTGTCGCTGGATTTTCCCTGTTTGCGGTTTGAATTGAGCAATTATTTCTAACAGAAATAATTTTAAGTTGTCACTTTTGGGAACAGCTGCCCATGTTTTCATCATCTACAGTAACGTTTCACATTTGAAGGCCTTGTCATCTTTTGCTTTATTCACACTGGCTAAGTCGAGCATTGTTGGACTGATTTCGTTGATGTTTCTGCTTTGGTGTTCGCCGATTACGCTACTGTAAGTGGGTGTTTAGAAAGAGAGAGAGAGAGAGAGAGAGAGAGAGAGAGAGAGAGAGAGAGAGAGAGAGAGAGAATTTAATATTTTCGTCACGCACCCTCATGTTTTACACTGACGGCTTTAATAAATGGCACATATAGGTAACATTGTCTGTAAGAAACTAGGCTTTTTAAAAAATCAAATATACTCAGCGTTTTTTTCTTTATTTTTAGTCTCTTAGGAGATTTTAATATTGAGTAAATGTTATACTTGCTGTGAAACCCCCCTTTTTGATCAAAACACATTTGCAACCTTTTTTTTTGTTTTAAAAAACATTTTCGATTGTGTTTTCATCGATAAATTTTAGCAGTTGTTTAAAGGGACAGTCAGGCGGCTTTTTCATTTCCCTTTCATTGGATACGGTCGGTTATTTTGCATAATCAAAAATGCTAAATCGTCTCGCGCCCTCCTCTTTTCCCTTATTCTCTCATTCAAATTAGACTGCCACTAAACGCAGGACACATTGACCGTCCGGGCCATCCGCACTTTCTGCGGATGGAAACCCGAAATCGGCTACTTTGAGGTTGAATATCTCAAAAACTAGGGATTTCCGACATAAGGGCCCAAAAAGTTTTTTGTACAGCTGAATTTTCTCTTTCATATGAGACAAAGTTGCAAAAGCCGCCTGACTGTCCCTTTAACTTAACAGCTTGCGTTTGTAATTGCGTCTAGGCTACCCTGATTTTACGCGATTTGTCAGCATTTCCAATTTTGCTAGGAATGTTTTATTTTATCTTTTATGTTTGAAGCGTTACTCAAACAATTTTTGTTGGCAAAGTAACCAACCATTTTTCTTAAAAAGAATAGTCACATTGGGTAATACATTGCTTTCCCGCGTAAACTACCTGAAATGTGTTTACCTTACTTTTTGATTTTACTAAATTTTCGGCCGACTTACAATACCCCGCACTCGATTACAGTAACCCGGAACACACACACACTCACATACACACACACACACACACACACACACACACACACACACACACACACACACACACACACACACACATACACACCAAAATTCAGCCCAATCAGAGCAGTTTGAATATAAATGCCAGGGGTATTTCTCCTTTATCAAACGCGTTTTATACATCACTGGATGGTTTCACACCCTTGTTGTAGTTTATCCAATACACCAAGAATGATTTAGAAAGCTGCTTATCTATCAAGACGCAATATAAACACAAATAGAGCAGAATGATTTTAAAAAAATCAAATACAAAAAGAACCTCGGTTGTTACATTTGTTTATAACCAAATTATATGCATAGCAAAGTTTTTTTGTTTAAATTGCAAAGTTTCAATGTGTTTATGACTAGTGTCATTATTTTGTTTGCTAAAAGAGAAATTTACTCAGCCTTAAAAACTCATTCAGTTTTTCTGTGTTTTCTGAAGTTTTCATTTAACTGAGATTTTTTTTTAAAAATTGTGTTACTGCTTCTAATACAAGTTTTAAAACAAGAAATTTCTGACAATTTAGAGCAGCTTATTTATAATAATCAAACTAAATTGAGTGTCATATATATGTTACAGTGATGTTATAAGTTTTGCATATTTTTTTTAAAAATAATTCCGCTTGGTAGGAGCTCATTTTTTTCTTCTATATGGACTAACGGAACCGTCAAAATCCTTTTTCATGTTAATTTGTATTAATTATTCATAGTTTTCTTATTGTACCTTGTGTAGTCATCCGAGTTGGTTCAAAGTCCCAGATAAGCTGGCATTTGTAAATTTCTCCTTTGAAATAATGTTTCCTACGGCTTCCAGCAAACAGGCCCTGCGCAACTGCCGCCGCGCGCAGTTTACAAGATCAGTACGCGGCAAACAGGAGTTCATATTTCAAAAACTGAAAATCAACGAAAACGTTTTTTAAGTTTTCAAATGATAAAATGTTCAGTAAAAGTCTTTAAAGCCGGGAGAAAATAGTTAGCGGCTAGCGGTTAAATACACTATTCTTCAAAAATGATCTTTATGTAGATGTTACATTGTGCCATTAAGACGTCGGGCAATGTCTGAGAGGTTCGAGCATATCTCAAAAGAGGGGTGTCGTAGTAATTTTTTTTGTCTGCAATCCGGCTCAAACTTTGTGTATGGAGTCCTCGCCTCGCTCTTTTAGTATAGTGGTAACGTTCTTGCTTGCAAATCTCACGACCCAGGTTCGGATCCAAACTGCGACATAATCTTTTGCTTGCCTAATTCGAACCTTTGAAACTTTAAAATACACATAAGATGTCATAAGGAGCGGTGTCGGTTTTACTGTAGACCCTGGAGCGTACATTTGTGACCGCTCTGGCAACTTTGATCGCTGATACCCAAAAAAAGTGTCGGAGTTTTCTGATAAAACTTAAAGAGTTTGTGCAGAAAAGTGTGAAGAATCCGACAAAAAAAGAGATAGCATTACGCCCCGGACCCTTGAGAGCTGGGGTTGAAAAAACCGAAAAAATCTATGTTTTTGAAACTTTGACGAGCTGAAACTGGTTTAATCGCTGAAAAACCTACTTTCACCCTGAAAACAAAGTTGATTAAAATAAAATTTCCAATCGTTTAAGCACTATTATGATAGGGTTTTGTTAAGGCCCAAGCAAGTTAAGGGTTTAAGGTAGCCTATGACGTCACTTCCGGGCCAAAAATGACTAAGGCCCAAAGGTCTCCAAAATGGTTTATATGGTCATAGGGACTCCATACACAAAGTTTGAGCCGGATCGGAGACAAAAAAATTCCTACGACACCCCTATTCTCGATACTTTCAGACATCGACTCTTAAGTGTTGACGTATAGTTATTGAGGTAGTTGAATACCTAAGCCGGTTAAGGTTTTAATAATCGTTTGCTCAACTACGTGAAACCATTTTTATGCTGTGTCAAATCAAATCCTACACGCAAATTGTGTTTTATGTTTTTTTTCGTTTTGTGCGGTTTTCAGTTAAATAGTTGCACTAATAAATTTCCTTGTCAAAAGGGGACTCCTTCCACTTAATAACGCTATTTTAAGAAACTATATAATGCGTAATGTTAATAGACAAAACAATTCATTATTTTTGATTCATTTGTTGAATGTTTCATTATGTTAATGACTAGTATCATTCAACGGTTTTGCAGTTCTTTCCCGAATTCCTTGAGCAAATGTAATTGAAGTCTTTTCCTCTTTACTTCTCCCAGATGCTGACTGTAGTGATATTTTATAATGTATACTTTTGTTGCAAGTTCTGATTTTGCCTTGGGGACCGAGACCGAACGGACCAACGCGCGCGCAAGCGGCTGACAAAAGCGCTGGTCCGTTCAGTCTCGGGTGCAATAGGCGTTGACCTAGTTATTAAATACAGCTGTACCACAGTGTGAAATACCTCTACTCAGTTAGAAAAAAAAGCTTTGATAGTTTGGAACTGTATTAACACACATAATTGAACTGTATTAACTATGAAACAATCCTACGTCACAGGCCTGCTCGACTTTTACTGACATTGGCTCTTAATGGTGTTATGAGAGAATTTTTTTCTTAGATTCGTAATAAAAATCCAGTGAAACCTTCTTAAATGGTCCGTGTGCTTATATTATCCCAAATTTGAAATTAAGAAATGGAAAAAGCGTAATGATGGGGTGCAATTATGAATTTTTTTATCGTGCGAAAAAGAGATAAAAAAGATGATCTGTTGTTTTAAAGCTGTACCAACTGTATAAAACAAAACATTGCAAAACTTCTTGAGATGCCTAACTATTTCATTAGCTGTGGTAATTAGACAGAAGATCGAAATGCAAATTTATCTGTTTCTCTTGTCGGCTTTGAAATTCCAAAAAAAGCTTTCTAAACTCAAAATGAAAGTCAACTAGTACTTGCGTTACGTATGATCGGCAGGCAAAATGACAGGCGGTTTTTGACTATAAATATGTCTTTGTCAGCAAAAGTTTAAATTCATTTTTGGTTCATTTTGTATTTCTTTATACTTTTGTTGAGATGCTTAGAATTTTAAAAAAAATTATAGTTTAAAACGAGTTCTTGGAGACCAAAGTTTTTCTGAAAAAAAAAAGATTTTCATCCTGATGTTGCAGTGACCCTAACTTAGGTTACTATTTTTAAAGTATGAAGAATACTTAGGGTCCCTAAGTATTCTTCATACTTTAAAAACAGTAATACATCTTCCTAAAAAATCTTCTCTGAGAAGGAAAATTAAAATTTGAAAAAAAGTCGGGCAGATGTAAATCTTTTTAGACTTAACTTATTCATAGATTCCACAAACGTTTGAATCACTAGTTATCAGTAATGAATCGACATTAAGGTGTTCTGTTGCACAAGGCCTGAAAAAAAAACAAAAGAATAAAAAGTTTTAAAAAAAAGTTTTAATTGCAGATTTAGAAAGAGAAATATCACAGATTTTTAATTGACTTTTGAATAGAAATGAACTGTAAATAAAAAATACCTTGTAAATATATGAAAATGAAACTCAGAAAAATGTTGCACTCATGTCATAAATGTTGTCTTATTTTGTTTAGTTAATCTGTTCGGACTACTAATTTGCTAAAATTTGCTAACATCAAAAGTCACATAATTTTTTAAAAACATTAAAAAAAGTAACCCATATATTTAAAAAAAAACTAATTTTGATATGCTAAGAAAATACTTTGAAACATGGAAGCTGTATGTACCCTTGTTTAGTATGTCAAAATAATAGGTGGACAAGACAATTTCAGTTTTCGAATGCTTTCAAAAAATGACTACTTTAAAAAAATCACGTAAATGTTGCATAAATGTCTTAATTTTCATAAATGTTTCCTTTGAGCAATAGAGCATTGATATTGACGATACAAATCTTGGTGAAAGAATTTCTTTAGGGGCAAAGTATCGATTTTAAGATTTATTGCTTTCGCAAAAACCGATCCGCCTGGTTCGAGGGGGGTCACGGAAGACACTCTTTTCTTAAGCGTTTTGGAATTAAACAAAAAAACACTATATATCGTATTAAGCTTAATTTCAATGCAAGGGCTTTACAGGGAGACTTCGATTTCCCTTTTTATTGTATTTTTAAAACTTTTTTATCAAAATCAAAACAATGTTTCATAGATGTCCCAAGTCGCAAACGTTTTTTGTAAAAATGATACGATTGCGGAAAACGATTTTCAGAGGCAAAGTGTGGATCTGGAAATCCCACTCCCTCGGCTGGATTATCGGCTTGTATCCCAATTGCTTCTATTACGTCGCAGTTCAACTTTGCCAATTTCTGCAATCATTAAACCGCCTAGTTGCCGTAATTTACACTAGAAGGTACAACATAATTTGTAGTCCGTCGAACTCTTTGGTAATTTAGAATTATAACATTTTCCAATTAGAATTTTCAGTTAGCCACCTTATTACTCTTGGTTATAAGTGCAACGTGGACTGTCATTTGGGGCTTCAAGGGTTATAGCTTCACTTTTGATGAAGAAACGTTCACCTGGAGTTCGGATCCAGATGAAATAAATGAAGTGGAAGGACTGCAAAATCTTCTCCTTTACGTGATTGGAACTACAGCTGCAACGGTTGTTTTGGATAGTTTCACCTTCGGGAAAATGGTGTGGGATACGGTAGGTTTTTGACATTGAGAAATATATAATGAGAACCTAAAAATCAACTTTCCAATCGTTTTTCTATCTTTTATATAGTTTAAAGTTTGCCAAGCAGTCAGCTGATCGAAATTGTTTTTGTCGTGAATATTTTACATATCGCTGAAACATTACGTTTACTTTTGTAAATTAATTTTTTAAGTAACCTATTCAAATTGGAATCGCCTAAACGCTTGTGTGAAGCATGAAAAACGCAAGCATTTAGACTAAAACTCATGCTAAAATCTAAAATTCATCCTATTAAATTAAGAATTCACAGTTTTTAAATCAGGAATCTCCCTTGGAATTACCTCGGTTTTTAAAATTAGTTTTTCCTAGTATGATGAAATATTGACTTAACTTTGTTATAAATTGGCATGTAACTGATGGTTCGGCAAATGAAAAGTTTTGTTTCTTTTATAAAACCATTTCAATCGCTCAATATTAGTAAACAATAAATGTAAAACGAATTCGGCCTTAATTGTTTTCCCAGAAAAAAAAACCTTGCAATCAAGTTTTTAAATTATTCGGCAGTTTTGGTTAACATTTCCATTTTGGAAGCAAAGATAACATTACAAAGTTTCATTAAGTTTCTTTGTTTTTGATCACCTTGACTTGGTTAATGAACTTGAAAAGTGTTCTTAGTATTGATTTGTTAATGGTTTTTTTGCTAAACAAAACTTTAAACACTTTTAAATTTTATCCAAAATTTCAATCTAAGTAACTGCAAAAAAAACCAAAGAAAAATTTATACAAAAAATCATTTGTGAATTTTCTTTCAAAAAAGTGGGTCAGATAATTAAAACATTATCTTTATAATAAAGAAACCTAATTGAATTATAAGTGTCCTAATAATTAAATTTGGTTTTTTTCTCTTTTAGTGTCATGAAATGATTGAATTTTCGCAAAAAGCTCTTGTTAGAGGCTCTGTGACGAAATCTTCTTCACGTTTAAATGAAAACACAAACAATTTAAAAAAATGTAAAATTGCTGTGTTTGAATACGTTTATATTGCATAGAAAATCTATTTAGTTTTTGTTCCTTTTCACAATTTAAATTCATAAGTTTTATTATCTTCTGTTTTTGTTCTTCACCAATTATTTAATGTTCAATCCACTGACATAATGACATCAATTGAACATGTACAAAGTATACTGAAAAGATCGCTGTAACATTTGCTTAACTTTGTAACGTTTGGTTGATTAAATTAGTTGCTAGCGCCAAGCGTCGAATGTATTCTTCTTGTTTTTTGAACTGGTGACTAAATGATAGATTGAGTAAACTTCATCGAAGTTAACAAGTGAATCAACAAACATAATCAACCACTCATTGAAATGATTCACTAAAATGAAAATTTCAACCAGTTTCGAATATTTTTATGTATGGAATTGCGTCGCCGGATCGCAATTAATGTTGTCATGATTTATTCACGTATCACTAAAACATTAAATTAACTATAATATTTGTTCTGATAAACAAATAGTGTCAAAAAATCTACTTGCGTCAGCTTGTTTTGTATGGTTAATGCTTCTGTATGTATACATCTTAATTCGATCCCGAAAATTTAAAAGGATAACAGTTTTCGCCGCTAGATTAGCAAAATTTGAACAATTCTTCTTTGAAATTTATGTTTTCCAGTTTGATTAAATTCAGGCTCCAGTGATTCCTTTTTATCATAATTATTATTTTTAAATAAAACTTATTTGTTGATTCGTTTAAGGAACCAAGATTCGTTTGCTCTCATAGTGAGGACGGACTGACTCTCAAAATTCTCTTTGTTTTTGCACCTTTTTCTTTCCGTTTTTCAGACTTTAAACAACTAATATGAAAGAGGATCGATCAATCAATTACCGTTTTTCTTCAGCTGTTCTTGAAAACGTGTAACATTAAGTTGAATTTTAGGATTTATACTAAACAAATTGAATCAGCTTGCTAGAAATTGATAGAAAGTGTCAAAAATTGGAAATAATCCAAACAGTAAATCTTGAAATGAACGCAAGTAATAACATAAAAATCGCGCTATCCAATTGCTGGTCAAAAGTGTGATTCACTTTATCTCTTTTATGAAAATGTTTCTTGCAGCATTCAAGTCATATCATGACATCAAATACAATTTTATTACATATATATTTCTACAGTAATTGAAACAGTGTGTTAACAAAATGCTAAAACTTTGAACAATTTTGAACAACTAAAACAGAAAAGATAAAAGGGTGAATGTTTTATGTTCTTAAGAAAGGAAATTATTTAGTTGCAGTTTGTTGTAGCCATGCTAAAACCAACAATCGCAATTCAAAGGTTTTGAAATCAGTGAAATATTTGAATAAAAACATCTTTCAAATAATGTTGGAAAAAGGGTTTCAAATATTACTTTGTTGTTTTGGATAGTTTCACCTTCGGGAAGAATGTTTGGGATACGGTATGTTTTTGACATTGAGAAATATGTAACGAAAACATAAAATCAAAGATTTATACTAACCAAGGAAATTTCAGAGGCATAACGAAATTTTTTTTGTCGTGATTATTTTAAATATCCCTGAAACATTACGTCAAATTTTGTAAATTAATTGTTTTAAAGAAAATATTATATGGAAAGTTACGATGACAAATAATTGTGTGGCGAAAAAGTTTTTTATTTGAAGGATTTTCAAATTACAACCCATTAAAATCGAATTCATGTAAATGCTTGAGGTGTCAAGCATAAAACACAAGATTGTAGACTAAAATTTATAATAAAATCTACAATTTATTTCATTATTTTCGGCATTCACAGCTTCTAAAAAGTGTATTGTCATGTTATTACCTAGAATTTTAAGAAATGTTTTTCATAGTATGATGAAACACTACCTTAAGTTTTGTTAATGAGTCAGTTTATTGGAATTTATCAGTTTATCGTTTTGTTTGCAATTTCAATCGCCCAATATTTTTCAGCAACGAAAAAGTGATCCCGAAAATTTTTAAGGGGGTTTAATTAAAAATGTCGGTAATTTTTATTTACATTTATTTTTTCAAAGCAAAGAACTCATTTGAAAGTTTCATTTTGTTTGTTTATTTTTGCTGACCTCAAGCAAACAACTAGTTGTGCATCTAAGGTTTTATTGCAATAAAAACTTTAAATTATGCTGAGTTTGATACAGAGTTGTAACATTTTTATTGTTCACTTTTTATACAATGAGGAACCAAACCACCAACTCTTTTGGCGGATCGCTTTTTCACACAATGAATTTTATTATGTGTTTTCTTCGCCAAAATTTTCAATGTTCACTCGACTCACATAATGACATCTGGTGTGTTATTACAAAGTAAACTTAAAAGACAGTCAAAACACGTGGTTAACTTATTTATTTTAAATATAATTGACAAGCTTTAAAACGCCGTCTCTCTAAAAGTCGAGTATAGTAGTGTCTTAGAAAAGTGACCACCTCCGATTCGGCTCAAAATTTGTTTACAACCTCTCTATGACCTAAGAACCTTATTCTGAAAGTTTTAGCTTAATATCGAATTTTTGACCGGAGTTACGGTAGGTCAAAATTTTGAAGCTCAAATTTTCAAATTTTTTATTTTGTCAAAGTCATATATATGAAAATGTGGAGAATTTTACAATTCAACCAACCGTACAAATGAAAAATTGTTTTGTCAAAATATCAAAAACATAAACTTGAAAAACCTTCAAAAAAGCAAGTTTTTCAGTGTTTTGAGGCTTTCACTATATAAGACAGAAAAAAGATAGCCTTATCACCGGATTCTGCATTAAATTCTGCGTCGATTTATGCCTTCAAATCAAAAATCGAAAACGACCATCATCCTTAAAATTTCAATTGAAAGTGAAAAATAGGCCTAAAAAACGCCGAAAAACGTAATTTTTTGCAATTTTTTCCATTTGACACTTCAATGTTTTAGCCAAAACGGGGTCAAATTTCAACCGATTTTTAAAAATTTATATTTATGGGTATTTTTTCAATTGACAGTTTCCTATACAGGTAAATATACTCAAAGTTCACTTAACTGCTGAAATTTTTCAAAATCAGTTGACCCATTTTTGGCCGAAACATTGAAGTATCAAACGGAAAAAATTGCGTTTTTCGACGTTTTTAGGCTTGTTTTTCAGTTTCAATTTAAATTTTAAGGATGATGGTCGTTTTCGCTTTTCGATTTGAAGGTCTAAATCGACGCAGAATTTTATGCAGAATCCGGAGAAAATGCTACCTTTTTTCTGTCTTATATAGTGAACGCCTCAAAACACTGAAAAACATTTCAGTTTATATGACTTTTACAAAATAAGAAATTTGAAAATTTGAGCTATCAAATTTTGACCTACCGTAACTCCGGTCAAAAAATCGATATTAAGCTAAAACTTTCAGAATACGGTTTTTAGGTCATAGGGAGGTTGTAAACAAGTTTTGAGCCGAATCGAAGGTGGTCACTTTTCTAAGACACTGCTTATATAGAGCCGGCTCGACTTTTAGAGAGACAACGTCTTAATTGTTCTCTTGCAATATAGTCTATTTATGAAATATTTGTAATGATGTCTTTAAATTTTTACATTTCTAATTTTATTTCATTTGAAGTTTGTATTTTTGTTAAATACAGACATTTTTTGAATTAATATTGATGTCAATGTTTCAACCTGTTTGGATAGAAATTGGTTTAATCTGGAAATATTGATGCCGTGTACAACAAGATTTGGGAAAAGTCCGTAAAAACACAGAAATAGGAGAACGATATTCAAAAAAAATTTCAACTACGAAATACTATTTATTTTTCATAGTTAGAACCTGGCATATCATCATCTAATAAAACTAAACGACCTTATTTCTACGAGTTATCTCTCAGATGAAGAGTTTATTTTAATTAAGTGTAACAATTTTAAAGAGAAAATGCAAATGCATAGTTTAATCGCTTTAAATCTTATCTAAATCAATGTTGATTAAAAATTACTTTGGTGATTCTCGTCAAACAAACTGCTTCGGTTATTATCCATTTTTCCGAAATAGTTAAAACATAGGACTTAAAGGGTCAATCCGGCACCTTTTTCACATTAACACTTTTTTGTCTCAAAAGGTTCACCTTGGCGTTGAAAACAATAGCCGTTACTTTATTTTAAACCAAAATGGCCAGATTTCGAGAAAAGTGCTTCCAAATAGACCGTTTTTGGCCAAAAGTGTCGACAAACGCCGACAAGCAATGGAAAATGAAGACCAAAAATTAGAATAACGTGAGAAATGAAAAGCTTTTTCGTTAAAATTATAACTTTTTGCGGATGTAAATGTAACCTTTTACCAATTATGTTTGAATTCAAAAATCACAATTAATTCTGAAAATGTTTTGGGCGGCCAATTGGTATTCGGTAAATCTTTATAATACAAAGAATTGTGGCAAAACTATGATAGCAGGCATGTTTCAAATTGCTGCAAAAATGATAGCTGTGATTTTACGCAGTTATCATGAAAATTAAGTTCTCAAAATTTACAAAAAGATGATGCAAATATCGTTCTTTTCAGAAAATCAATCGTTCAATTTCAACATCAGAATCAAGTCGAAGAATCAAAAGAAACAACATAATGTTTGCACAAGTGAGTCTTCTCTCTCTCTCTCTCTCTCTCTCTCTCTCTCTCTCCAAAACTCTCTTTTCAGAAAGTAATTGAAGACATTCTCTTCCTAATCGACGTAATTAATTTTGTAGTAATTGCTTATTCAAGGGACGACAGATTGTGGAATTTAATTTTTACTTCTGGTTCCTGGGTATCAGTTAGTCTACTTGATGGGTAGGTCAACAGATCATTATTTTCTAATTAACTGTTTTTTCAGGATCGTTGTTATTCTATTTTCTCGGGCAATGGAGGGAAAGAGGACCTTCAGAAAACCCAAAACTCTAACTATTTCAGTAATTCCGAGATCGAAAAGTACTAATATTGATGTATAAAATTTGTTAAGTAATAAAAGTTTAAAAAAATGTATATAGCTAAATTTTCATCGTTTTTTGCGGGATACCTACACTGTTTCTCAGCATTTAAGGGTTTAACATGCATAAATATGATAGTTCTTTCTCTTCTTGAACAATGAAATTCGCCAAAGAAGGGTTGTTGGCGAATATGTGTATGAAATTTGTAATTCATTTTTCAACTCATGTGGATTTAGAAATTGATGACATTATGTTAATAAATGTGTAAATTTTATAAAACGTCGAAAACATTTTCTATTGAGGACCTGCTGAAAAATCGAAAAAAAGGTTTACTCTGAAACCATAGACTTTTACTGTAACATTGACCTCGTGTTATTATGGGAATTAAAAAAGGATTAAATAGTTATTTTTCAATTTCAATAATTTGTATGAATTTGTGGATACCAATGATTAACGGAACATATTTTTCTTTGACTGAAAGCGACTGACTACTTCTTACATAGTGAATTTTCGATACATGCAAAACAAAAATAATATCATTTTTTTGCATTTGTTTTCTAAAATTAAATCAAAACTATTCCGGAACTACAACATCGGTCTGAAAATTTCGTTTCACTAAACAGTTTTAGGGTCGTTCTATTTTATCCAGCAAAGTATTTACAAAAAGTTATTTTCATGTTTCAACAATAAAAGAAAATCCCATGGCTAAAACAAAATCAGTGCTGTTAGGGAACTAGACATTTACATTTTGAAACATTGACTATTCATAAAAAATTTAGCAGCTCCAAGAAAATATTCCCTTTAACGATCTTCACATCCAATGATTGAAACTGTGTTCACTCCCAAAATACGCGTGGTGAGAAAAATAACGAAGTTACACGAACTTTAACGCTCATATAATTCGGGATTCTTTTTATTTATTGTTGTTTTCATGTCATCAAAATAAAAATGTCATATAGAAAAGAAGTTGTGCAACGTCAACAACTATTTTTCTATCACGATTAACCCTACAATTGAAAAAGCCATTTTCCAAATGTTTATTATTATTTTGCAAACCGTACTCAAAATAAAGCTTAAGTTGAAACATTTGTCTAATTTACTTCTAATTATTTTTTTTACAAATCATTACCAACTCTGAAAATTAATTACTCTAAAAAATAATATTTAACTCGTTTTTCTAAAATTAATTGGAATGAAATTTTTAAAAATTAACGCTGAATTGAATCAGATTAATAAATCAGTTCCAAAAATTCAGGTGAAAACGAAATAGGAACACAATCGCTAGCGAACCCAATAATTTTATTCAATTTAAAATTGAAACATTGATGTTAGTTGAGTTTAATTTTTGAAAATTGTCTTTACATTTTCCCATTCTGTCTCTGATCTGTATTTTGCCTCAAACCACAGCTAATAGCTCTTTTAAAATCACGTTTTCTCTCTTTCCAATCTCATAAAGTCCATTTTCCTAATTGGGTACGGATACAGGTTTATTAATGGAGTGATTTCATTTCTTTCTACCTGCTAAACAATAATGCTAAGTCGCCAAAGACGCATTCGACCATGGACGACCCAGAAGACGGACATTTTCATGTAGAAGCAGGATTTATATTGTTTACTGTAAGTTTTTTTTCAGTTTGCAAATTTAGTACATTCAAATTTAGTACATGGGTGAAGACTCTTCACTGAAGAGAAAGAGTGATTGTGACTACCTGGTAATTGCAAATTTTACGAAAAACTTGAAACATTTTAATGCAATTATTTTTTTAAAAAATGTTTACATTTTAAAGTCTATCAGTTTGGAAAAAAACAAATTGAATTATAGTTTAAAAAAAATAAAACGTTTTGTTTGAAATTTATTTACTAAACAATATTCAAGTAAATTGAACTTCTTCAAAAATCAAACTAAAGGGTACCTCGAATCAATCAGCAGATGTGTTATGAACAATATTTAAAAACAATGCAAAACATTGGTGTCGAGAAACTGGTTGAAAATCAAAAGTTTCGTTTATGCAGTGTTCTCCAATTTTTGGTTCAGCTGTTTTGCCACATTACTCTGCTGTTTAAATGTGAATACCTGAGACACCAACATTTTTTTATTGAAATACTTCAATAAGATAATCTTTAAGGTGAAATCTATGACTATTAGAATTTTAAAATAACCTCAAAGATCCATTGAGTAAAATAAGAAAGAAACAGAAGTGTAATAAAACAAATGAAACATTGAAACACATTTCAATTTTAAACCACTTTTGAAGCCGAAATTGAGAGCCGTTTAATAAATACTAGTTGTTTAAATAATTCTAAAATTTTACTTTACTACTCTTTTTCTTTTCTTTTTTTTGAGTTTTCAATTTAATCGGAATGTGAATAGTGGTCTATTATGAAAATCATTTAATCTAAAAACATCCTAAAAGGATGAAACATTGAACATTTAAAAATTGATCATTAAAAAAGTCTCCCATTTTAACCCTCGATAATAGGAGTTCGTTCATTTATTTTTAAAATGTTCATTTATTTATTTCGGTAATTATATCACGAAATGAAAATTTCGTCTAATGAAAAAAGACTTTCAACAATAATTTCCTTGTTTGAAAAAATATAAAACAGGTGTGAAACTTGAAGCTGGCTCAACTAATTCCAATATTAATTTTACAAAGTTTGTGTTACCTAAATGTAACACTCTTAAAGTTAATGCGTTCTTATATCCATATTCCACTCATGATAGGAAGTCAGCTTCAAAACGTCAAATTTCTTTGTTTTTAAGAAAGTTCCTACTTTTTTGAATGAAAACGTTCGCTCAGAGCATCACAATTGAGAAAATTTACATTTTTGTAATAAGGAACGCATTAAAATAAAATTTAAAAAAAAAAACAATTTTTCAGTTATCTATTCTTGGCACAATTACCCATTTGGCTGTAATCGTCAATAACATTTCTCGTTTGAGGGACATTTCCTCGTTTAACCAATTCACGCTTTCAAAATCGATTATAATCGGATTAGTATCTATTATTATTCTTGTTTGGTGTACTCCAATGACGTTTTTGTAAGTTTCAGTTTGAAGTCAAAAGAGGCACACTAAAAGAGAGAGAGAGAGACAGAGAAAGACAGAGATAGAGAGAGAGACAAAAATTTTCAGAGGAAAAGTAGCCTTCTGGAAAAACAAAACCATAGAATGGATTCTTGGAATGTACCTCGACAGCTTCTGCTACGTCTCCATCCAATTATGTCTCCTTCTCCAATCACTTAATCGATTTGTTGCAATAATTTTCACAAGAAACTATACAAACATCTTCAGTCGCTTGAATTCAACCGTAAATTTAAATTTAAATTTATATTTTTTAAAACAAATTTCAGTATATTATAATTTTAATGATAATGGTCAGTGCAATGTGGACCTTGATTTGGGCCTTGAAGGGATATAATTTTACATATGATCCTGAAGAATTGGTCTGGACCCCTGATTTTGAGGGAGTTGATATATTTACAGGTTGCAATATTTAAATTAATTTTATAATCGAACCAAAAAAAAAGAAAAATTGCCTAAAAATTAACCCTTAAGTTTGACCAAATCCATTTTATTTTTTAAAATAGTATAAATTAAACACAAGTATATTATTTTTAAACCCCAGTTCAGAACTGCGATACTAAGCAAAATATACAAAATATACAAAATAAACACGAAATAATGCAACCTTTGAAAAAAAAACATGGAAACTGTAGATATTTATAAACCGCTGCTATGACAACATCAATTTTCTTTATTTCTGAACAAATTTATAAAAAATTCGAACACTGGAAATTTTTCTGATTCTATTAAGTTTCTTTGATTTGCGAAATATTTTGAGAAGATCCAGAAGATCCATTGTTCATTAAGGGTGAAGATGTTATTTTAATTCAAGCCGTACTTAAAGGGACAGTCAGGCGGCTTTTGCAACTTTGTCTCATATGAAAGAGAAAAAAAAATTCAGCTGTACAAAAAACTTTTTGGGGCCTTATGTCGGAAATCCCTAGTTTTTGAGATATTCAACCTCAAAGAAGCCGATTTCGGGTTTCCATCCGCAGAAAGTGCGGATGGCCCGGACGGTCAATGTGTCCTGCGTTTAGTGGCATTCAAATTTGAATGAGACATTGAGCGAAATGAGGAGTGCGCGAGACAATTTAGCATTTTTTTAATATGCAAAATAGCCGACCGTATCCTATCAAAACGAAATGAAAAAGCCGCCTGACTGTCCCTTTAAAACATGCATGTGAGTTCCTTAAAAAATCAGCTATCATTAATATTAGAGATTAACTTTTAGGACAATGAGCAACCGATAACTGATTAGATTAGTTTTATTTAATCGATTTACGGGAGGTAAAATAAGTTTTGCTTTTGTTTAACCAAAACGATGGAAATTGCGTATATGCACACATATTATTGCGAATTTTTATTTCTGAAACAAAATAAATAAAATCAGTTGATACATCTGCGTGAGTTTAATACAAAATCCAAACACAGTGTTTTTAAAATAAAAAAAAGTTGTCTGATTATGCTTTTTAAAGTTTAAAAACAGATTCCCCATGGTTTTTGAAACAATTTTCATGTCTTTTTTCTTATATTTTTCTTATTTTTGGGAAATGCACCCGTCTACAAGATATCAATTCGTATATATTTTAACAAATTCAATAAAACGATAAAACATTCAAACGCATTCTATATTTGAATATGTTTTTGTTTTGCGACACACCGAATATTGTTGTATCATCCACAATTTATTAATGATTGCGGCTATTTTTATGATTGAAGATAAAGTTGAAACATGCGTGTGTGATAAAAAAACCTTTCAAAACACTGCAATTAAAAAAGTAATAGTTAAAAAAGATAAATTGATTTTAGGAAAATCTCTAAAAGTTTAAAATAAAGAAAGTATATTCATATTTTCCATTTTGAAAAATATCTGATAATTTTTAGGGTTTCACAGCTGTTTTTTTTTTTGCAAAACATTACTTTGCCGAACTACATATGAATACGTTGCTCATTATTAAGGAAAGCGATGAAACTTGCGTGTGAAAACATTTTTTGAATTTGTTTTTTTTTAATTAAAAAAACTTGAAAAATCAGTTGGCTCATATTTTGTTGAGGCAGAATTAGATCAAACTAATCTAGTTTGACAAAAATATCTAAAGGTTAACAATTGAAACTTATGTTTTTAAAACAATTCTAAATCAAGTGTTTTTAAACCAAAAATATTTTTTCATTATGTAAATGTTATAGCAACAATTAATTAAGGGCAAAGAAATCAATAATTGATCCATTGAGTAGATGTGTGTCCTATAAAATTCTGAAAAAAAATATTATACATGTTCCAGAAAGTTAACCAAGCAATCTCCAACAATGAATCAGAACGTCGAATCAAACGGAACAATTTAATGCTCACTCAGGTTTTCCTCTTTTAAAACATATAAAAAAATCGATTTTCAGAAAATAATTGAAGACCTTCTTTTTCTAGTAGACATAGTCAATGCCGCCGTCATCAGTTCCTGTAGTGACGGCCGTTGGTGGCAATTTCTGTTTACTACAGTATCCTGGCTTACTGTAAATGCCTGTGATGGGTAAATATTTAAAAAAAACTTGCATTTATATTTTTGTTTCAGTTTGGTGGTGCTCTTCTTCTCTTATATAGTGGAACATAGGAAGAAGAAAAACATTTTCACTTTTCGGCAAATGAATGTTCCAGCTTCGGCAATAAGATCGAGAGCTACGGTTACAGAACACTGAACAAACCGCATAATTTTGTGATTTATAGTGTCGCTGAGTTTCATTTTTGTCCATAAATCAGATTTTTATGTTAAAAAATTTGCAAATGTAATCAATGTTGTACTTACTGGTATGTCATTGATTTTTTGAGAAACCCCCTCGTTTTTTAATAATCTGGAAGTGTAAATATTGTTTAGGAGATTTTGAAGATCAATAACAAATTCTTTATACCTATGCCCTAATTACGTGTATATGGGTAATTGAGCAAGTTTTTACTTTGAAGTTTTTTATTCTAAAAAATATTTTTTTAAATATTTTATTGCTACTCTTTTAAAGAAAGTAACCTAAAAAATATTTTATAAAATATTTTATTGCTACTCTCTTGAAGAAAGTAACCTAGAAATATGTTATAAAATATTTTATTGCTATTCTAATGTGCGCAAGCGTACATAAGGTTTTTTAAACTTTTTTAGTTATTATGTGCGCAAGGATACATAAGGTTTTTTTAAACTTTTTTAGTTTTTATGTGCGCAAGCGTACATAAGGTTTTTTAAACTTATTTAGTTCTTATGTGCGCAAGCGTACATAAGGTTTTTTTTAACTTTTTTAGTTCGTATGTGCGTAAGCGTACATAAGGGTTTTTTTAAACTTTTTTAGTTCTTATGTGCGCAAACGTACATAAGGTTTTTTTAAACTTATTTAGTTCTTATGTGCGCAAGCGTACATAAGGTTTTTTTAAACTTTTTTAGTTCTTATGGATTTTTTACGTTTTTAGTTTCAATTTCTAAAATTCAATTTTTTTTTACAAATTGAAAACATTATTTACCACACAAAGCCAATGTTTCAAGCTAGTTATTTTTTAATTGCTACTTATAATGTTTCAGTAACGTTGCCGTCAACATTTCCTTGTTTAGAGTAAAAATTGCCAGCAGAAAACATAAAGCAGACGAAACCACCTTCTGAGTTTGGCATTTTCGTCAACAAATGTGACAAATTTTACAATGTGAGGACACTGTTTCTGTCAGATCATCACAAAATATAAAAAAACGGGTGATTAAAAATTTACTTTGTCTAACAAAGTGATGAAGTACAAGGAAGTTAAAGTATTGGCAGTATATAAAGCTTCTGTAAAATTGATGAAAACTTTGTTTTTTGATTTCATAAACCAACATTTAAGGAAACTGTCTATTCCACAAACGAAGATCTTGAGCATTTTAAAGCTATCTCTAAATTATCATTCATATTACTTAATCAACAATAAATTACCTTTTCGATTTGTTATCAGGTTGATATGAGTTTTTGATAACTTTGCTTTTTTCCTTAAAGTCATTATCTCTTCTTCTGCTTCTTTTAATTTTTGAGAATTCATTTGCATCTAAAGTAAAAATACAAAAATATCGTAAATTACTAGTAAACAAATTTTTTATAAACACACTTGAAGCTGGCATTCTCAGAAAAATGTCTCCAAGAAAAGTCGGTCTAATTGTTTCAATGGGCTGATGAGAAAAAGTATGTTTCTGAAAAAGTGGAAGTTAAAAATACATAATTATTGTTTTCTTAACGGGGGCAGCGGACACACGGTGAAAGATTACTGTGTGCGTGGAAGCGCCATAAACTTGTTGGTAAGCTGGTTTTGGTGGGTCGCCGATTACGAGACGATAAGAGGTATCTTCTAAAACAAAGTTTTTTGGGATTTATATGTTTTCGTTAGCTGTGAAAAGTTTAATGAATACTTTTAAAAAGCAAAATTATACAAATTTCAAAACCCAAGTTTTAGTTCATAGTTCAGAAACAGTAATTTATATTTCAGACAAACCTGATGAAAAGAAAACTCCTTTTTTAAATGTTTCATCAACTCATGAATTTGTGTGTTTTATTTTGGTCTGTTGCAGGGGTGATCAATTTGTTGGCGGTCGCCTGACGGCGACCGCACCCCCCGTTTGAAACTCACTTGAACACAATGTAGCATTTTGTCTTCCTAAAATATTTTCTGCCCTCGCATAAATGAAAGCAATCTTGACTCATAATAAATGACAGTTATCTTCATTTATAAAACTTTTTTTTATTTTGGAAAAGTTTTAAATATTTGAGTATTATATTTTTAATATTAGTTTTTTTTTTAAATATGAAATTAAACTTTTTAACTAATAGAACTTTTTTTGTTTAAAACACTCAGTTGTTTCAGCAGAACAGGGGTTTTCTTCATTCTTTGGATGTGGTTACTGTGATTAGCAATGGAGCGCGGTTGGGGGTCAGAACATGCGTTTTGGTCTTGCCAACAACTTCAAAAGCTCCATTCTCTGCGAGTACGCATTTTTAGAATATCTTATTTAAAAGAAATACTCAGTATAACATGCAAATTGAGTGTTTGAAATTGTATGAAATTCCATTGATTTTCACTATATGTCGATGTGGGAAAATTCAGTTTTTCAACCGAATTTCATACAATTTCAAACACTCTATTTACAATATTTATTGAAATTTACTTTTCAATTTGAACTTCTAAAAACACGTATTCGCAGAGAACGAGCTTTTCAAAATTTAGATTTTTAAGCAAATCTAATGGCGTTTCACTAAGCGTGCTCCCTCTCACTAGTAGACCTTTAACAAGGTGAGTGCTCAAAGGGGTGAAGCATCATGATGATTGTGGTACAAATAAACTTAATAAATACAAATTGTATTTTACTAAACCAAAAAGATTTTAAAAATAATTTAATTTTTTTTTAAATTCATTTTAAAAAATATCCAGGACCCGACCGTACCCCCCGTTTGAAACTGCCAACAACTGATCACCCCTGGTCTGTTGATGGAAAGGCTCCACTCAAAAGCAATATTATTATGTTACCTAATGAGTTTTTCAGTATGAAAAATACTCACAGGGACACATTTTGTTGTTTGCATGCGGCAGAACTCGACATTTCATTTCTGTTTTACAAGTTTAAAATGAGGTTCTTCCAAAATGAATCAATCGTTTAGTCAAATTTCAAAATCTTTATGAAAGCAACGGAAAGAAACTGTCAAAAGAACTCACATTAATATGTCGACAAAAACACGGAATGCATTGTTTCATAACCTTCGCCATGAAAAAATCTAGGTTTTTTTTATTTATAGCATCAAACTGTCACGTGAATTCATTCGATAATCACTCATCGGTAGCAGCAAAAACACTGCGTTATTGCTTTTAAAATAAACAAAAAGTAAGAACAATCGCTTTTTGGTTGATTAAATGGTACCTAAAACACATATTTTTTCAACAACAAAATTTTTTACTATGAAACTGGAAAAAATGAGGTCTGTTTCAGACCACAATTTTGAAGGATTCAACCTCATTTTGAAATGATTAAAAGTCAACAAACTTCTGCTAAACAATTCACGATTAACCAAGGTTTTGTACAGTTGTCCAATTTCAAATTTACAAAAAAAACCCTGGTAAATTAGACTTCAAACATTTTAAAACAAGGATTTTTTCAGCTTTCTTACCGAATAAATACAAATAGAATTTATGAAGTGAAACTTTTGGAACATTAGGATGTTAGTTAAACAAAAATAAAAATGTCACTCATTATTTTGTTTTCTACAAGAAACCCGTCATAAATTTAAAAAAAAACTAGAGCACATGGTTCCTCCGCTGCAATTTTTCGTGCACACAACACATATGTACCCCGCACGTCTGAAACTGTCTCGTTACGTGCATGCAAATTGAGTAAGCGAGCGAGATGGAGGGAGAGAAGGAGAGAAAGAAAGAGATAACGTGAGAAAGAGAGAAAAAATGTTTTTTCCAATTCCGATAGAAAGCGTGCCAACAACTGCCATCCTTCACGCAGGTTTATTTTGAAAAATTTACGGCAAAAAAGCTATTAATCCAGAACTTTAATATTTTGGAAAGAGTTATAGTTGTCCTATAAAAACAATAAATACATGTTAAGGTAACTGGGTGCAAGGCATTATGGAATACCTGAGTTGTTTCATGAATGATTAATACAAAACATCGAAGTAACCTAATAAAACATTTAAAAAAAAGAAAATGTTATAATCATTATTAACATTCCGCCTTCTTTAAAAATAGATTTTATGACTGAAAAAAAAGAACATGGAAAAATTCAATTTTGCGATTACCATTTTTAAAGATAATTTACTATTTGTATTTTAAATATCACTCAAACAAGATGCATACAAGAATTTTCATGTATTGCTGCTTTGAAAAGTTAAATTTGTTAAAAACGCAATAAAACATTGACTTCATCAAATTAATTTTATAAGTGCAAATTGGTCAGATTTTTTAATTTTTTTTGTTGGAGCCAAAACTTTAGCCTGAAAGAATTTTGTGCTAAAACCAAAAATGAAGAATGTGTGTTTATTGTGTCAACAATCTAGCTAGCTAAAAGCCAAAACCACGCTTTTTGCAGTACGATCTTCAGGATAGACGATGTGTAATGCGGAAACGAAGGAAAACGAAAGCTAAGATGGGGCACACAAGGGTTCCAGAAGTTGTAAGAATGATCATATCAAACTTTTAAATCTTAAGGAAGAAATGTGTTTAAAAAATAAATCCAAAAATCATACAGTCTGGAATGCAAACATATGTTACAATAATTTAATTTCTCATTGGCAAATCACAGTTGAAGTATATTGAGAATGCTGGTACCAATGCAATTCCACAGATGCCGACGTTTGCATTGCACTTACCACGTCGAGATGCCACTCCATATCTGCAATAAAATATATGTAAAATTTTAATAAGATTGTTGAATGAAACCTTTCAAACAAGTAGTCATCGACTGTCCTTTTGTTGTTGCCTTTCCAGAAAGTCATCATCAAAACTTTTCCTGTCGAACACTTGTTGTATGACGTAGCCACTCATGTGTTTGTTCAATCTGAAAAAAATACACATGAACTTTATTTGTCCACTTTTTCGTACCTTTTTAATATTCCACATTTTGTTCATTTGTTCTAAAGTTGATTTCTCAAAAGTACGGCTTGAAACAAGTTTTCAAGGTGAAAACAAAACTTTACCTATTTTGGAATTTAGTAATTTCTACCGTTGTGGACTGCTCTGATGCCAGAACTGCTAAAGCTATGGTGTCATCGTTTACATGAAGTGTATTCTTGTTTCATTGTTTTCCTACAATAAAACATTATTAACTTAATAATGAATCCATAAACGGCTAGAATAATGCACCCAGATACCGAAAATCTTATCAAAACACCTTTAAGGTACCTTTATTTAAAAACCTCGAATTTAATTATAAAAATTTATTTTGACAGAACTTCAAGAACTAACTTCAGAAAGAAATTAAGCTGCGCTCATCATAATTTGATCTATGCGTTAGCCCACTTAGAATTTGGGACATAGACAGAAAAAGTAGAAATACTGTAGTAGAAAAATTGAAATTGAAAGTCAAAGGAATGTTTTATTAATGTTTAAATGGCGGGACTTTCAAAGACACTTAATCGAACAACGGCTTTTCGAACAGCATTGGTTAAAATGTACATAAAACTTTTGAACTCGTATCTTAGCCACTTAATTTTTTTTTATTTTGGTTGAATTTCGATTGTCAATTGTACATAAGCAAAAATCTTTACTATCATCTTTTTCGGTGTCATTTAAATCGCATTAAAATAAGAATTTTTTTTGAATGAAATGTCAATAAACGCCGGCCGAAGAAAATGTGGGTATTCTTTTTAATATCAGACAAAGTTGTGAAAAAAATGACCCAATTTTTTCGCAGACACCTTGAGTTTGGCTAACGTAGTTCCAATGTCTTACAATGTTGTAGGGCGTACACACATACAATTGCCGATCTTGGGTCTCACCGCGACAGCGTGCCAGAAAATCGATAATAGCAAAACTTAACCAAATTCCTCGATTTTTTGTGCAAATGATAGTCCTTTGTAACAGTAAGCAAACGCCATAAAACCGAATTCAACCGATAACAAATGGCCGAGTGGCAGTGTTTTCAACATGGTGAAATGTGTCACGGGTTCGACCCCTCGCCGCGACCAAATTCAATTGACGTTGTATCAAATCGTGTTATATGCACATGGCAACGCTGTAGAAACTACTATGTTAATCCTAGAGCAAAACAAATCTGAATAACCCAACATAAGAAATTCTTATGTTAAGAAAATCTTATGTAAGAAAAATTATTCTTTTCGATGACGTCACAAGGTCATGCTATTTGCCTACAGGGAATGTTCGGTAGGTGTTTATGACACTGTCCAAACTATAAAATACATCTTAGAGCAAAAACGAGGTCGAAAACTAAACATAAGAAATTCTTATGTCACCATAAGAGAAAGTTATTCTACCTGATGACGTCACTCTGTGACATTATTTTGCATAATGTCACATGACGTCACAGTGTGACATGTCACACTGATGTTATGTTGCATAATACCACAAAAGACATCATTATTTGACATGTCACCAACCGATGACCTATTGGTTACTGATGTGTCCTCCTAACTATATCTGAGGGTGGTCCAGTTAGTCTCTCACTAACCTATAGGCAAAATTGAAAAGTATTTGAAACCTCCAAAACGAGAATATAAATGCAGGGGTCTGGGGCGCAGCCCCCAGCTAGCGGGTCGCTGGTTTATTTTTATATGTCAACTGTAAACCGCTGGAAACTACCGATATTCCATAATCTGGAATATTGATAAACCCCACGTAACATTCACTTTGTGTAAACATGAAAATATATAAAAATGCAAATGAAATTTTATTCTTTATGACGTTTTCATTTTTACTTGTTTTTTTCTATTTCGTCTTAAAAATCTGATTGTTGTATAAATTGAAATCCTCTTTTTGTTTCAACATTCATTTAATTCATTTAATTTCATACATGCTATAAAAAGAGATGGTGCAGATGGGCAAAGAATTTAGGGTTTCTGCAAAAATAAGTCATCTTAAAAACGCGGGGGAAATGGTTTTCAATGTGCAAATTTTTTGAAACCAAAAAAATGTTTTACCGTACCCATATTTCGAAGGTGTTACTTTAGTGGTAATTCGAAGATCAAATTTGCAAGAAAGCAAAGAAAATCGTCACGAATAAAAAAAAAGAAGACAAAAACCTGAATTTTTAAAAACTTCTCATAAACGTATTTTAGTCCTTAAGCTAATAAACGTATTCTAATTTTTAAAGATTATGGTAAAATTGGCAATTTTATGGATTTAAATAAATTTGTTGAACTGCAAAAATCCATAATCCATTGGTGAATCGAATGTTATGTCAATATTGATTTGCCATCAAGCACAGCTTGTTAAGTAAAAAAAGTGAAAAAGTGGACTGACATGCACAAGAATTATATTTTTAGCAGAACGTTTTTTGACATTGGCACAAGACTGTGTCGTTTATATCTCTAAAATTTATTTGATTTGTTTGCAACTGTTTTGTTAGGGAGATTCTCAGAATTTGTATTCACAAAATATGTGAAGTTTATAGTTTAAATTAGTTTAAGCAACTTGAAATGAGCTACTTAAATTAATACTTAAATTATTTGTCAAAAACCATAAAACTGTCAAAACTACGAGTATTTAAATGTTTTAGCCACTGTAATAGACAAAAATAACCCACCTTCTGAATTTGGACTTCGAAAGGTCTCTTAAAACTTCTTCCAACTTGTGTAATCGACGAATGTCGAGAAAAGTTATGTTTCTAAAAGAATAAACATTTAACAAAAAGTAAATTGTGATTTAAAAAGAAACGGGGCGGTGGCTGGGGAGAGAAAACAGTAGGCGAGAAGCGCCGTAAACTTGTTGGTAACTGGTTTCAGGCGACGACAACAAGTAAATGTTTTGCTCACCGTATCAAACTCAAAATAATCATATGGTTATATTTTTTGGTAAGAAAGAGATTCAGAGAAACATATTTAAAAGATCTGCAGAACTCGTTGTTATTATTGTTAAGTTTGTTTACATAAATAAAAACGAGGTTATTGAAACATGTAAACGTTTTTTAAAGCGACCCATTAATTAAACTTCAAGCAAACAAGGGTTTCATTTTCTCTAATGATCAATGCAAGTTTTAGATCTTTTTGCACATAAAATTGCAATTAAAAAAGAAATGATATTTTAAGAAAGAAAGAAAAAATTCTTTATAAAAATAATTAAGAAAGCAAGAAAAATTTGGTTGTATCTATAGTTTTCAAACGTTTTAACACTAGAAGTTTTCAAACGTTTTAACACGTTTTAACACTAGAAGATATAATTGATAGCTTAGTTCTCGCCATTTTTGACCCATAAAGCTCAAAAAAATCAAACAAAAAAAAGTGAAACATTCTGAAATCTTCGTAAAAAAATTATTTTAGTTTATACGCGTAAAAGTTTGTTTGATTGTGTTTTAGTTGTTTATTTGAAGCCTTAGAAACATTGTGTCAAAAATTTTAGGTTTCTTTTAAACTTTTCTAACTAAAAAACAAATCATTTTGCAGCTGCTCATGGAAATGTTTTAACACTTTCACAAAAAATCAGAAATGCTAATTTATGAGTTTTCTGTTGTAAAAATATTGCATTTCAGATAAAAAGTTGCCTAATCTCGCTTTGTTTTTAATCTAGAGGGCTGAAAAACACAGTCGCAAATGAATGGGCGGGCAATTCAAGACTAAAAACAAGATTTTTTGAAAGGAGCTACAGTAATAAGAAGAAAAGTGTGGGTGACCGAAAATGGCGTACGTAGTTCAGCGCTAAGGGCTAAAATAGGAGGGACTAGAATTGGCTACACCTATAGATTATACAACTATTATTTTAAAGTTTAACCAACACAAGAACTTCTCAATGTGACGAAAATATTCATCTTTTAACTCACCTTGTGTTTGTAATAATGTTATGGTGAAAAGCGTACTGACAAGAAATGTAACTAAAACATGCAACTCATTTCGCAATTTCCGAATTCGTTCCGAATATGTTTCCATATTTAAAAAAAAACATTTTCGAATGGGTAAGAGTAGCCGAACTCTCGGGTTGTAAGTGTTTTTTTGATAACAATTCACACAACAACTGCAATGTTTTGTTCGAAAATAAAGTAATGAAAGACAAAGTAAAATACCGGCAGTAGTTGTTAATGTTGAAACTTTAAACTGAATAAAGCAACTCGGATGTGATATTCTGGTTTAAACCATTATGGATTTCTCTAACAACATTACCTAACTTTGTAAAAGAAAAAGAAAAAAATTTAAAAAAAAAACATTTATCTATTGCGATAAAACTTGGACTTGGATTTATGTTTGAATGTTCGGATTCTTGGAGTTAGATTTATGTTGGAATTCACGTTAACGTTGAGACATTCAGGTAATGTTCAAAATTTAAAAATGTTTGAATTCTTCTTGTCCTTTGAAAAAAAAACAAAAAAAAGCTTTTTGAATAAAAAATATGGGTGATAACAATCTAAAAAATTTTTCAACATAAAATCAATGTGTACAGTGAAATAACAGCAGATGTTAATAGTGGATGTGACAAGTAGCATTTTTTTAAAGTTCCACAAAGCTTAAAATAAGTTTTTTATAGTTTGCTCATTCGCATATTTTGTGATACACATTTGTGGTAAAGAACTGTGCTCTCAGTGGGAAAACAGATAGGAAGAAGAATCTTTAAAAAAAGAATCTGTGAAATTAACATGTGATAAGTTTGGCACTTTATTGTTGTTGTGAAGAATGCATTGCTAAGTAATATCTTTGAAACTTGCCGCTACCAATAAATGTAACTAAAAACAGTACTATATGATTTTCCTTAGGTAAAAAGGATGAGTTCGTTTGAAATTTGGCAAGTAACTCTTCATTCTTTTTTTTCGTTTTAAGAAATTGGATAGGTTTGTCTGATTTTTTTCTTTCAATAAAAATAATCTTACCAAAAAAATATAGGAGGCCATGGGTAATTGGTGACGATTGTTGTGATAGTATTCAAATAATTAATGAAACATTCGAAGAACAGCAATTTTATACATTTCAAATTTCGAAAAAAAAAGTTTATTGTACTTGAATATTTCAATTCATTTGGCTGCATTAATCACTGCTTTTTTATATGATTGAGAATAAAAGGTCACTGAAACATTCTCCTCAAACAGAATTAAACAAAAGATATTGGTTGAAGAACGCGTTTGACCTGGATAGAAAAGGTAATAAGACCTGAAAAAAGGAAAACATTTTTTAAACAAGGTTTTTTTTATTTTTCTGTCTCGGATGGGCATGAGATACTGCATATCATATTAAAGTTTGGCTTGATTCTATTGTCCAAACCTTCAGATACATATAAATAGTTTAAAAAAACTTAAAAGTTTCAATGATAACTTATTCTCATTAAATTTTGTTTTATTTTCCTTATTGAGATTTCAAAAATATGTTCCTCTCCTCATTTTTCTAACTAAACTGAAACAACAATTTTTTCCTCTGCTCATTGACATGTTTCAACACTTTCATAAATCGGAGAGAAACGTAGAAAACCTAATTCGGGACGAAACTTGTTTATAACCATGTGGAAAAAGTCGGATCCTCAAATTTTAATTCATTAAACGTAGCTTTATATTACGTACTAAAATTTGTTTGTTAATAACCAGCCGGCTTACATGACATAGAACTGATCAATTTAACAAAATCACTTTATTACCTATTTGGATTAAAATAAATAAAGATATTTTTTTTTGTAAAACACATATTTCCAAAAATGTGATTGAAACACTTCACTTACTTTAAAGGTTTCGAACTTCGGTAACGATAACATAAATAAGATACTTTCGGATAGAGTAGTAGAATACTTCGGAGATGAGTAATATAAAGAACTGTGACGCATGGCTATCCCTGTCTATTGAAACAGAATCCCACAGATTTTTCCCCCTTATGACCTGTCATTTTTTCAGGATAGATGCGCCACTATAATCCTAACAAAATTGGGAGTTTGATAAATGCAAACGCTGTAACATTACATTAATAAAACTGAATAATACTGATTTTAATGCTGTTATAACATAAAAATTCGTAAATCAAGTTTTAATTTTTTTTAGAATAGTTTTATTTGCTAATGAAAAAAACTCTTGTTCCGTTTCATTTCCTTCTCAAATATTAGAAAAGTTTGTATTGTAAAAAAATTTGATGAAATAATGTATGATAAAATTCAAAAACAATTTACCCGAAAATAAAATACAGTGTGTGTTTTTCTAAGTTAGAGGAAGTGGAGAAAGGCATTCTGATTTGCAAAATAGTTAAATCAATTCAAATGTAAAAACATTTAAAAACAAAATATATCAAGTTTTTAAAATAAGGAATCAATACACATGATTTAAGCTGTTAAGCAAGTATGTCATTAAAAATTAAGTTCAATAAAAGTATATTCAATTTGATTCTTAGAAAACAAACGTGCTTCTTTGGATCACTGGTGACGTTAAATGTAGTTCTATTTAGTGTAGTTTATTCTTAGTGTAGCTAAAAAATTTGTGTGTGTTACTGGTTTTTATTAATCATTATGACATCACCCTATTGTACAATTGAAAAGAGCATTACAACATAAAACAAAAATATTGAAGGCATCTAAACAGTCAATACAGTAACTGATTCTTTTGTCGAAAGAGACCAATTCTTTCCATCTCTACATTTGTTCACTTTAGGGTTTTAAAGGTTCTTTTTGTTTTCTTAATACAACATAACACACATCATAATGAATTTTTCAGTGCAGCAGAACTCAAAAACACAACTTTACGAAAGTTCTCATTTTTCAAAAAAAATGTATGAGGGATAGATTACTTCAATAAGTAACTTATTCCTATTTGAAGTATTTGAAACATTGAAAAGCTAAACAATGAAATATTCGCGCACTTCGAAAAGACAATATACATTTCGTATGGTAACTCTTATTATTCGAGGTGAGTCAGATGCTACAAAGAGGGCCTATTTATAATCGATGTTGCGGAAATACAATAACTCGATGGCATTTATTGGTCCCTTTTACAATTGTAATCATATTTCAGTAGTAGTTGTCTTAGACCTTATTGGCTGCACTGCCACCATCAAGTTTCTGCCCTTTTTGGCTTGTCTTTTATGATCCATGGCATATGCAAAGACAAGAATTATAATTCTGAAAATAGGTTTTTACTTTTTAAAACTTTTAAAACTAACCCATCAGTTAAGCTAACAGTAACCCAAGAACCAGAATTGAAAAGGAATTGCCACCAACGATCGGTTTTCATAGGGCAAATAAAGTTTAGGTCGATCATGTCTTGTAAGAAAATGCAGTCTTCGAGAACTTTCTGAAATTGAGGGAGTATGAGAGAGAGAGAGAGAGAGAGAGAGAAAGAGAGACAGAGACGCAGAGGAACATACCTGAGCGAACATCAAATTGTTCCTTCTAACTCTTCGCTTTGACTCCGCGGATGAAATGGCTTTATTGATTTTCTTAAAACAAATCAATTTTTTTAAAATCTGTCTTACTTACCGTATCATAAAGTATCTTGCCAAAAGTAACCGAATCCAGCAAAAAAGTGCTTCCAGTGCACCCAAACACAAAATTCATCAAAATCTGCATCCCTTCCGTTTCATCAGCTCCAGAAGAATCAGGATCCCAAGTTAAACTCTTTGGGTTGAAAGTGAACTTGTACCCGTCATTTGCCCAGATTAACGACCAAATTGTACTACAGACAAGTACAAAAATTACGGCGCCCTGGAGTTCAAAAAGATAAATTACAACATTGGTTATAACTTACAAATGCGTTTAAAGGACTGCATATTCGGTTGTACTTTATAGTGTAGAAAACAGCTATGACCCTATTTGAGGATTGGACGAAGAGGCAGAGTTGGACTGCCACGTAGTAAAAACTGTTGAGGTACATTCCAAGGGTCCAATCGATTATTTTATTTGACCAAATTGAGACTTCTCCACTGAAAGAAAAGGTTAGAGACGCAGAGGAAGAGTTCTGTGTGTGTGTGTGTGTCTCTCTCTCTCTCTCTCTCTCTCTCTCTCTCTCTGTCTCTGTCTCTGTCTCTGTCTCTCACTCTCTCTCTCTCTCTCTCTCTCTCTCTCTTTCTTTCTCTTCTCTCTTCTCTCTCTCTCTCTCTCTCTCTCTCTCTCTCTCTCTCTCTCCCTCCATCTCCCTCTCTCTCTAAACCTACAATATCGTTGTCGGGGTGCACCAAAGTAGAAAAATCACCGAAAGTAATCCAACAACCACAGATTTCATAAGAGTAAAAACTGTGAAAGATGCCAGATTTCTCAACTTTTTCAAATCTTTAACTATTATCGTTCCATGGCATAACGTACCCAGCAGAGACATCTGAAACATCAATTTAACATTTTAAAATATTGATTGAAATTTTGAATTTTTTAAACTTACCGTAAACAAAAAAGCTCCAGCTTGGATGTGGAAACCTCTGTCGTCCGGGTACTCCATGCCAAACATCAAACAGTGATATTTTCGCCTCTGGGGTCTATTATATAGCCGTAATTTAATAGTTACTGTAGTTGTTTATACGTAAAGAAAATTGGATTGCTATACTTTGAATAGCTTTTTTGTTCCCGGAAGAAGTGGGTAAAACTTGTTAACTTGGTGAATGTGCTTCGCTTGTTTTGTGCGCTCGCCAACCTTCGTTGAATGATTTGTTTTTTGGGCTGGCTGAGTATGGTGAATTTGAAACAGTGGAATGATGCGAAAAAAATTTAGGATGTAAAATTGCTGAAGGCGTTTGTTGAGTTAAAAAGATTTATTAACTAAACTAAACGGGGCTAAATTTTAGTTTACGATTGCCTATGAATATAACAAGGTGGTACAATTTACACACGCGTGGGAAGGAATTCCTCAAATTTCAAAGATCTTGTCGCCCACCAGGTCTTCTCGATTACCTACGTGACCAAAACGTGCTTTTTTACGCAATTTAAAAAAACAAATTTTTTTAAAAATGATCTCAATGTTGCAAATGATGCATATTTCAAGAAAAGTGGAATCAAACCAATTGCTTTATTCTTTTCGAACTTATTCTTATTCTTATTCTTAACTTATTCTTTATTCTTATTCTTTGCTTTGTTCCTCTCGGACTTTCGAACGACAGTTTTTTTTATTATTGCCATTAGGCGGGATTCCAGTTTTTCTAATATTTTTTACATAACGAACACGTTTTTTTAAACTTTCCAAAAAAAATTTTAAATTGGAATGTAAAGTTCGAATAATAAGGCGCAGACTGGCAATGTTTTAAAAAGTAGTTTTACTTTGACGGTTTTACTTTTTAAAAAGTCCACTATAACAAAATTTGCTTAACTGAATATATCATAAATAATGCGAATTCACTGTTTCATTTTAAAATTATTTTTGTAACTTTAAAAGCGAAATATTCATTTTAGCTGTAGTTATTCGTTCGTTTAAATTTAAAATTTACTTGGTTCAGTTTGAGAAATTTATTTAACAAACAATTTTCTTAAAACAAATTTGGTTCTTTTGTTTGTATGATTAGTAAAACTATACATCTCACTACGAGTTTTTTTCTAGTATTTTTCACTTTTAATTTAGACAGAATTTATAAAAATTTCTATAACAAAAAAAACATCAAAATTGCCTTTGATTTATTTTCCTCCAAGTTCGCAATAAAATTAATGTTTCATAATCAGAACTTAGAACATTACCGTTTTAGTCGATTCATCTTTTTTTCATGACCTTTTAATTGTTACCAATAGTCACACAAATATTCATATGCAATTTTGTACATATTGTTCTATTCTTTTGAATTAAAAAAACGAAGTCTTAAAGAAAAAAACATTAAAAAACATACCGTAAATAAAATCCCTGCAGCAGTTGCATGAAAACGCCTTTCCTCAGCTTTCTAGACTAGAGTGAAGTCTTCGTTTTGACCTTCTATTGATTATGGTTATTGTGTTTAACAACCTCATTACAGCGCGACTATGATTCGATTGCAAATTACGCTGCGTGACAATTATTATGCAAAGTGCAAATTGTTGTCTGGAAAAGTACATTGCAAATATCCGCTGACAAAGGATGCTGACAAAGGAAGTGGCTTACCAAACTATATGACAACTAAGGGTTACAAAACATTAAACTGGGAATTTTTATTAGAACAAACATTCCCCGGTTTCAAGATCCCTTGGAGGTTTTATGCAGTTTCACGCCTCTCTCCCGATTTGCTTATTTTATTTTTTATTTTTCTTTATTACCATGCAAGAATTGACGCATAGTTGGCGTCAATTCTTGCATGGTAATTCATTGTGCAAGAGAACTTTCCTTTTTTAAATTAAATAAGAAACTTCAATGTTCCCCGAATATATCATTTTTAGAGACCCACTGAAAATTTTTAAAAAAATTGATCGGTTTAATTCCATGCCAGAATAGAATGCGTGTATTTGTTGCTGACAAAACATTCAACTGCGAAAAATTTTTAAAAAAAACATTTAAACTTTTTTTTAAAATGTTGTAGAACGTCCCGAAAGAGTCTTCATTTCCCTACGATTGTCTGGGAAAGTACATTACAAATACCAAACGCACACAATGAATTACCATGCAAGAATTGATGCCAACTATGTGTTGGTGGCAAAACATTGAACTGATACATTTTTCAAACCATTTTTCAACTATTTTAAGATTTTGCAAAACCCAAAATATTTTTGTAAACAAATAAAAAACAGCAAAAATCGTTTTCATTTGCACATTTTGGTAGTTTGCCGCTTTTGCTATCATTCTTCAAGACGGGCAGATCAAATTTCAAACCATAATTTTTTTTTTATTTTCGATAACCAATAAAAAAATCCTTTTTAAAAAGGTTGATTCTGTCCTATTACGTTTTCATTCGCATAGTACTGTGTTACACATTTTCATAAAATTAAACAATTTGAAATGGTTAAAAAAAATGAACATCGTACCGTTCCCAAAATGCCCATATTGGTATTTGTCGTGTCTTTCAGAAACACTGAAAATAATAAAACAAATCAATTTTAATTACACATTCTGGTTGTTTGCAGCATTTACCACACTCTTTCAAAACGGGTAATGCACCATTCTAATAATGTGAAAGCATGGCTAACAAGCGAGACGAATGCCATGCCAGAGTAGAATGCGTCTAAATTAAATTGCTTGCAAAACATTGAACTAGGAAAAATTTCAAAACATTTTTAAAAAAATTTGCAGAACTACTTTAATTGTTTTCATTTTTTTTAGTCGTTTTTGCATTCCAGAAAACAATTTGCACCTTCCAAAATCATTGTCACGCGGCGTAATTTGCAATCATAGTCGCGCTGTGATGAGGTTGTTAAACACAACACCAGAATCAATTTTAAGTCAAAATAAAGACTATAGTCATGCACTAAGCTGAGGAAAGACGTTTTCATACAATTTTTGCATCAATTTTGTCAAATTTGGCAATATCGAATCATAGCAACAATTTTTTTTTGTTTGAGCTTTGATGTTTTTTCAATGTTTCAGGATGCCCGCAAAAAGATTTATGTTGATTCATTACGTTGAAAGGTCGGCAAAACAACTAACTTTGCTTTTTTTATTACGGTTCAAATGAAAATATGAAGAAAAAAGGAATAACGAATATGGAAAACACTCACATGTTGCGTCAAAAATGGAAATGGAGGTGTAAAAAAATCCTTTGCTTGTAGGTGGTATCGTCTTCATGTTTAAACAAATTTGATAGAAGTACCACTAAAATCATATTCTTCTGGCTTGAGCATTTTTTATTGAGTGCTACTTTTAACTTTACACACTGCAGTTTTTTTTAAATTTACAATTCGATACACTTTTTTTAAAGTACTCAAAATGTTGGTTAAAATCAAACGAAATACCAAACGATTCTGAAAGTCTATTTACCACGAAGTTACAATAATTTCCTTAATGCTGTAATTTACTTAAAAAACTTTTCAAAACATTTAAAAACAGTTTTGCAAAACATTTTGAATTTCATATACATTTTTTATTAAACAGTTTAGTTTGCAATAACAAAACGAGCAATTTATGCCACACATCACAGTTTGAATTTTTTTTATTGTTGAGACAATGTTTTAGTCACAGTACAAATTTATCTAGCTAAGTTTTTATTTAATTGATCCTGTAGTTGAAATTTATATATTTGTAAGCTTGTCTAGAGTTGGGTTCAGCCGCTTACAAACGTACATTTAAATCGTACACTTTAAAAAAACCACAAATAAAATTCTAATAACTCACGGTAAATAAAATCCCTCCAGCAGTTGCATGAAAACGTGTTTCCTCAGCTTCGTCCATGACTAGAGTGGTAGTTTTATTTTGACCTTGAATTGATTATGTTATTGTGTTTAACAACCTTATTACAGCGCGACTATGATTGCAAATTACTCTGCGTGACAATTATTATGAAAAGTGCAAATTGTTGACTTGAAAAGTACATTGCAAATACCCAAATATGCAAGTTCATCATTATCATTTCGGTAGTGAAGTAAACTATGGATTTGTTGCGAAACGCTTATCTGACAAAAATTTGATATGCATTAAAATAACTATTTTAATTTAACATAACTTGCCAAATATTTAAACCTTTCACTTTGATTTTATGCTAGAACCTCCATCCAAAAATTTTCCTTCAAGAACAAAAAGAAACAAACTTCAATGTTTCCATAATTCATCATGTCTAGAGAAGTTCAGTAGTCAGTAGGTCCACTATATTCAAGCTTAATTGCAAATTTAGTTTGAAAACTGAAGTTTAAATGCCAAATTTTTTAAATTTGATAAATATTAAAAAATAGGCAAAAACTCTTGCTTCCTAAACAAATAATATAAATAGGGAATTTCTCAAAACAAATGAATAGACACTGACTTATTGCGCTAGAATGTAATCGCCCGATCAACTGCATGTAATCAGTTCCACTGTGTGCCATTGTACATTTTTTTTAAAGAATGAAAATACTTAAAATTCCAAAAAAAAATTGATTTTTTTGCTGATATTTTGCGTATAATATTCTTATTTTAACAGATTCAACTAATTAGTGTTACGAAAAGGACTTTTTAACTTTTTATGGTTATATAACCTGAGAAAAGCGTACCAGTTTTACAAGATTCATTTTTGAGCTAATACTTGCAAATCACTGTTTCACAAATCAGCCGAACAACTCTATATTTTCCGACTTTAGTATCAGTTCGTTTATTGAAGGATGAGGTATTATAGCTAAATCGAAAATTGTTACAGCTTAATTCATAAACAATTGGGAGAAATTCCAAATGAATTAAATGTTGCTGCAACATGCAAAATGTCTTTTACCAGTATTGTTTTGCTGTTAAGATGGTTTGGCTTCCTCATTTATTTCCAAGTGTGTTTTGGCGATAGTTTTATCTTCAACGACGGTTTTTTCTTCATTTTATTACCAAAATTGACAAAATTGATGCAATAATTGTATTAAAACGTCTTTCATCAGCTTAGTTCTTGACTAGAGTGAGGCCTTTGTTTTGACCTTCTATTGATTCTGGTGTTGTGTATAACAACCTGATTACAGCACTGTTAAGATTAGGTTGCAAATTACGCTGCGTGACAATTGTCATAAAAAGTGCAAATTGCTGTCTGGAAAAGTATATTGCAAATATCCAATATGGACGCTATATGTACATTGACAAATCAAAAGTGAAGCAACAATGGGTGTGTGGCAAAACATTGAACTGAAAAACATTTTCCGTAAATTCATGTATCGATTTTTGGATTGTTCAAAATTTTCCAAATGTTTCAACATTCCACTCTAAACTACCAATATTATATGTTCCAATTCACTCAAAAAGAGAAGACCAAACTTCATTGTTCCCATAATGCATCATATACGCAAAATGTAAATTGTTGTATGGTAAAGTACATTTCAACTACCCTTACAAAACGACAGGATCATTAATGTACCTTACCAGAAATAAACTATAAGTTTGTGGCTAAACATTGAACTGAGCTTTCTTTCAAACTATAAGTTTACATAATTTTAGATCCCGTAGAACTTCCAACAAGTTTCGCTTTTTTTATCTATTTGTTGTGCTTTTTTTACAACCAACCTGAAAAAATGAAAGTACTATTTTTCTGATTAAAAAAATCGGTATCTGAAAATTTACACTACAAAATTTTCGTCGGCAAAGTTATTACCATATCCGAATACAAGACGTTCATGGGTTGGTGGCAAAACATTAAACTGAATTTTTTTTTCAAAATGTATGTATAACAGTTTTTAAATCCCATCGAACTTCCACCAAATTTCTCTTTCTTTCTGATTTTTTTTGTTTTGATGTCTATCTAAGTTTTAGCTAACTTCTTTACATTGCCCAAAGGTTATTTCTAAACAAATGTCAATGTTTCTATAAAACTTCTCATATTGGGAAAAAGTGAAAGTGCAGTAGATTCGATCATCCTTGTTTACTTACAATTTAATAAACTTGTAAAATAAAAAAAAACATTACAGTGTTTTATGTGTTTTTGTTGAAAAACACTATTTAAAAAGCATGGAATTTCGTCGGTAAAGGTATAACCAATGTTTCACTTTTTTTTCAAAATTTGCGAGATCATGTAGCCATAAAAGCCATTTGAATTATTTCTTTTACATTATTTTCAGTTTGGTAACCTAGCAAAAATTGAATTTTAGGTAAATATGTCATTTACGTTACACATTAAAAAAAGTTTGTTTTCGGACCTCAAATTATTGATCGAAATAAAAAAATTAAGAAAGAACATTACATAATTGTAAATTTTGTGTTATTATCGGAAAACATAAAAATAGCTTAAATTTAATTAATTAGGAAGTAATTTTCGCTTCCGAATGTTTGAGTACAAACTTTTAGAAAAATGTTTTCATTTGTACATTTTTATTGCGTTTTTCAATTTGCGTGTTTATAATCTCGAAGTGTTTCTGGAATTATGTTTACTACTTCGGTAATGCGACTGTAATTGCATTACTTTTCTTGGCAATGATTACAAAAAGGTCAATTTTATCCCTGAATTTGGGTAATTATTCAGGAAACCAGAAATCCAGAAAAACAGAATTTAAAAAAAAAATAATTTACCAAAACAACTTTTCAAACCACACATATATAGGCTCCATTGTTCGCCGTTTTGTCTTTTCTTTTTCAAAACCAACTGAAATATTTCAATGTACATGGATTCAGTGGTTTTATGTCGTATTCAGTGAATTTTGTCAAAATGGGCTGAACTCAATGTTTCACCATTTTGTCGTTAATTTCGAAAATATGCCGCCCACAATATTTCTCTTACAATAGTTCTGTTATAATACAAAATATGAATTTGGGTAAATGTTCCTTTTAGATTATACATTATTGTCTTCAGTGTGGTAACCAAAACATTAAAAAAAGAAAAAGCAACTACCATTGAAATTATTTTTGTTAAACTTGTATAACAGCAGTAATGGACTTTCTTGACTTTGTTGTAGAATGGGTTGCTTGAAAGTTAAAGTAATAATTGAGTGAACCTATTAAACAGATGAAAATATTTTAAACAGAGGAAATGTAAAGTTTTTTTCAACAGCCGTTTTGATAAAAAATATGAACATTACTAACGAATAAAGAACTGTTTTTTAACCTCATTAGAATTCCCTAATTAGTATGAAGTTTTGAAAATATTGCCTTTTTTATCCCTTTTTGATCTTAGATCCCGTAGAACTTCTAACAAGTTTCGCTTTTTTTTCTGAGTTTATCGATTGTTTTTGTGCTTTTTTTAATCGTTGTCTGAAAAACTACACTACAAAATCTACGAAAGCGGAGGAATTACCATATGAGAATACAAGGCATTCATGGGTTGGTGACAAAACAATGAACTGAGGAAATTTTCAAACTAACAGTATACCAACTTTTAGATCCTGTAGAATTTCCCACAAGTTTCTCATTCTTTCTGATTTTTTTGTTTTAATGTCTATATAAGTTTTAGCTCATTTCTTTATATTGCACAAAAGATTATTTCTAAACAAAGTTCAATGTTTCTATAAAACTTCTTATATAGAGAAAAAGTGAAAGTGCAATTCATAGAGCGGCCATTTTTGTCAAAACGGTATCACACCAATGTTTCACTTTTTTGTCAAAATTTTCGAGATCATGTGGCCACAATATCCTTGACTTCTTGTATTTTTTTCAGTTTGCCAACCTAGCAAATATTGAATTTTAGGTAAATATTTCATTTAAGTTACACATTTAAAAAGTTTGTTATCGGACATCAAATAATTGATCGAAATAAAAAAATTTAAGAAAGAACATTACATAAATGTAAATTTTATGTTATTTTCGGAACACATAAAAACAGTGTAAAGTTCATTAATTACAAAGTAAATTTTGCTTTCGAATGTTTTTAATTTGAGTACAAACTTTTAGAAAAATGTTTTCATTTGTACATTTTATTGCGTTTTTCAATTTGCGTGTTGATAATTTAGAAGTGTTTCTGGAATTATTTTTACTACTTCGGTAATGCAACTGTAATTGCGTTACTTTTTTCTTGGCAATGATTACAAAAAGGTTAATTTTATCCCTGGATTTGGGTATTTTTTCAGGGAACCAAAAATTAAGAAAAAACAGTGAATTTTCAAAACGGGCTAAACTCAATGTTTCATCATTTTGTCGTATATTTCGAAAATATACAAGCGATGATGTGTCACTTATCACTTATTCCTGTTTTATGTCTGGTATAAAATAAAATATGAATTTTGGCAAATGTTCCTTTTAAATTATATATTCTTGTCTTCAGTTATCAATGTGGTAATCAAAAGATTAAAAAAGGAAAAGGCAACTACGTTTAAATTTTTTTCTAAACTTCCATAACAACATATGTAGACATTAATATTAATATGTAGACATTAATATTAATTCAAATGTTTCGTGGTGTTGCAATAAATTTAAATTTTGTAGCAAAGTCAATTTCGCCCTGCTTTTAATAAAAAACATGCAAAATAAATGAATTTCGCAAATGTGTCACCTTATCGCTTGTTATATCAAACTCCTATTTTAAATGCCGCATAATGATTTTATAACTCAAGTTTCGGTCTGATACACCAGAAAAGCCGAATGCTCATCTGAAATTCCGTCAAAACAACATGTTAATGCAATATTCAAATTCAAGAAAAATCAATTTTCACTTTAATTGTGATAGAATGTTGCACTTTCTCGATATTCTATATACTCATAGCGAATCCTAGTTCGGCCACTTTTTGGAAATCGGTGAAATTATTCTGATGTTGTTATTCGAACTCCCCTTACAACTGCATAATACTTTCACGAAATAGCGCTAAGAGCCTTTTTAAAGGGAACTAGCTTTGGCTAAGACTATAATTATTGCGCATACTTTAATCTATCAGCCGCAAACAAAGGCTCTAAATAAATTTTTAAGAAACTGAATAAGGACCAAGAATTACTAAAAAAAACCTTTTCACAGCAGCATTATTTGTTTACGAAACATTGAACTTTTGATTAGCCAACTTTTTTTATTTAACTGTTTCAACGAGCCGATCGGATGTGCACGTCTATGGGCGATAAGACTCTGCACAGAAGTCCAATGAAACAATAAAAAACTTACTGAATCCGTCAACAACCTTCTAAAAATTGCGATATGGGAAGGAATATAAGGAAAGTACACTGATAAGAAGTCAGTCTGCTCCCAGCCTACAAAGAACATGACTTTTCGACTGGTTGGAGTCATCTGCCTTCTTCTTCTGGTTCAGTTTGGATGGGTTGAAGCCGGAGCGGCAAAGGTAAAATTTAATATTTTCAAAACTAGGATTCTCCAAAGATTCTTTAAAAGTAAATTAGAAAACTTAGAAAAATGTAGCACACTATTTGTAAATCTATTTAGTGTAATAAAACATTCAATTTCAGGCAAACCCATTGCAAACTGAAAACAAGGCTGATAACATTGCTTCTGACCCTTTGAATTCTGAAACCGGAAACAGACTGGTACTTTTTCATGTTTTCTGAAATAGAAATTTAAATTTTCAGGATGTAATGTGCCAAATGTGTCATCTCTTCCCAACGAAGCCATTGTGCCTTGACTGTCCTGAGATCATCAATGGAAAAAATAAGATTTCAAGCAGTTTGGTAAGTGACGTTTTAAAAAATAACGTAGTATTTCAATTTTGTGCAATATTTGACTGTTTTCGCATGTTTAAAATAAGGTTTTTCTAAAATAAGAACCAGTAATGGGAGATTGCCAAATTTGCCAATATTGTAAAAAGAAAAAAACATAATTTGTTGTCAACTGCTCAACCACGTGTTTCGAAATTCTAGTAAGAGCTATTTGACTTGATATTTTTAGTTAAGTCGTTGGCACTAGTCGGTAGCATTACATTGCTGTTCACTCCCAAAAACTAGAAAAGGAACTCCAATGAACATACCTAAACAGTTTTTAGACAAATCTTTTGATTGTTTTTAAATAACAGTTTTTTTGTTTCAGAATGCCGAACAGCCGTCTCATAAGAAAGCTCCTGACGCTTTGAACGAACATTCTATTCCAGCAAACAGACTTGTATTTTGTATTATAAGAAAAAAAGAAAACCTACAATTTCAGGATGTCATGTGCCAAATGTGTCATCTCTTCCCGACGAAGCCGCTCTGTTTTGACTGTCCTGAAAACCGCCACGGGGTTTATAAACCATCGACAAGTTTGGTGAGTGATGTTTCAAAAGTCAATTTAGTTTAAAAATATATGTTATTTTTACTTGTGTGTTACACAATTAGCTTAATGTATGCATCTCAAAAACAAATCACTTCTTGAGCCAGATCGAACTTATTTCCAAGTTTGAAGAAAAAATAGTGTGTATTCAGCTTTTGGCATTTTTGGTTGTATTGTTTTCGAAATGTCGCAAAAACACATAAAAACTAACTTTTTCCTATTTATGAAAATGACAGTCCAATGTTTCAAGTTCCTGGAAACACTAATACAAATCCGTGCTTTTGATAACGTAAGCTGGCTGAATGTTTAAAAAAAACGTTTTAATATCTTGATTTTTACAATCACAAATAACAAAAAATCCACTAAATAACGGGCTAACAATTCACTAGCTAACAAAAGTTTAAAAAATATGCAGCTTTTCGTATTTTTTAGGGATTGCCTATTTCTTAGGCGTATTAGTTTTCAACTTGCGTTTGTCAAATAAAAAACACTACCCGAAGTAGGAAAACCCTACAATTTGATATTTATATTATGTAGACGTTTGAAAATGTTTTGTCAGTTTCAGAATCCCGAAAAACTTCTCAATTCTCAAAACAAGGATACCTCGATTGCACATGCTTCTGCTGCTCTGAACGGAAATTCCCTTTCCGGAAACCGACTGGTATGTTTTTTGCTGTTTTCTAAAAACAAAACTTAAATTTCTAGGATGTTATGTGCCAAATGTGTCATCTCTTCCCGACGAAGCCGCTCTGCCTTGACTGTCCCGAGTGGCTCAATAGACGTTCTGTAACTTGGAACACCTTGGTAAGTCTTTATTAACATTTTTTCTCAAGACGTTTTCAAACGTAGATTACTGAAAACCATCAAACTGATGTGTGATCCTTTCATACACTTTTTTTTTTTGAAAAAATTAGATCCCAATGTTTCGAGAATGTATCGAAACTATTTTGGGTTGATAAAATTAATGAGTCTTGAACCACTCTTGACAATTTTCAAATAATGAGTTCGCAAAAAGAGAGCACGAAAGAATCCATATCCCTAACTTGTTAAATTCAACTCCTCCACAAAAGAAAAAAAATCATTATTTCAGTTCAAGGGTACTTCAGTTGAACATTCTTCTGGAAATGTTAATTCTCTTCTAACTAACGAACTGGTATAATTTAAATAATTATCTGAAAAAAAAACTACAATTTTCAGGATGTCATGTGTCAAATGTGCCATCTCTTCCCAACAAAGCCATTGTGCCTTGATTGCCCTCCTCTCCACAATACTGAATCTGCAATGAATGTGGTGTGATCATTTGAAAAATCAAGTTTCTTCAGAAACCTCAGTTTTTGAATTCATTTAATTATTAAATAAAAGATTTTAGCAAAATGTTTGTGAAAAATTTTTCGACAAATTAGCCAAACATGAAACACATCAATCCTGAAATTTTCAGAAAATGTTCCAACTTTTTTTTCTCTCGAACAAGCGTCACTTGAGTAATTTGTGAATTTGGCGCACAACATCGCACACTTTAATGTTTGTGAACTCGATAAAAACTATAGGACTTTTGTGTTTCACTCTCCTCAATCAACTAGAAAGTGATATATTTGATCTCAGTGTTTGCAAGTCCAATGTTTCGATGAGCCAGCTGGACAACTTTTTGCCTCACCATGTAGTCATGCAGCCAGAATGAATTCATTTTTCTGTTTCATAAGGTGAATTATAACATGTGTTTTTATTTCATTTTCCTAGGAATAATAAAAACTTTTTTCAAGTATTTCAACCCCAACCAAATTTATAGTCTGATTTAGAAACATTTGTGGCACAACAGGGCCGAGAAAATAAAATTATTATGAATGCCAATGTTTCGAGCTGTTAAAGGGACAGTCAGGGGCCTTTTCATTTCATTATGATAGGATACGGTCGTCCATTTTGCATATTCAAAAATGCCAAATTGTCTCGCGCACTCCTCATTTTCCTCAATGTCTCATTCAAATTTGAATGCCACTAAACGCAGGATGAATTGACCGTCCGGGCCATCTACACTTTCTGCGGATGGAAACCCGAAATCGGCTACTTTGAGGTTGAATATCTCAAAAAATAGGGATTTCCGACATAAGGGCCCAAAAAGTTTTTTGTACAGCTGAATTTTCTCTTTCATATGAGACAAAGTTGCAAAAGCCGCCTGACTGTCCCTTTAAGAAGACTTTGTTTACATGATAAGAGTTATTATGTTGATCTTTTGCGCAGATGTTCAATGTTTGCAAACATAATATGCTAAATATTTTAAAAAAACATCTTCACTTTGTGCAAAAATTTCTTCACAAAGGGGCGCTACCGACACCCGTAGCTGATCGACAGCTCCGCAGATCTATGTCTAGCCTGTGACCGTGGCGGCGGAGGCTAAGAACTAAATCTCAAAAAAGCCAACTGACTGTCCCCTTACTATGTTATCAAGGATGCAGGCTGTTAATATTTTTTTTATTAAATTTTGACCCAAAATCCGCCTTTATACAATTCGCTTATGGTCTCTATCCGTTTGTTTGTGTGTGTGTGGTGTCCCAGGGTGAAAGTGTGCTAGCCTGCGCCTCCTCATTTCCCCCTATCTCTCGCTCTCTCTCGATGGTAGTCTTGAAATTAGCCTATTTTAGTACCCGGCCATTTCCACGGCCGCAGGCCGTGGCACCGGTCTTTACTTTCGCGCCGAAGGCGCGACGGGCGCAGGGCGGCTGGTTTAAATACAAAATGCTTGTTATTTAGATGTTTTATCGAACTGCAAAATATCATATTTGTTTAACGTAATAATCCGTTTTTCCAAGTCCCAGCAATAACTTAAAATTCACATCATATGGGGTGGTTCACTCTCGCTCTTTACAGTCATGATATTTTCACTATATTTCATAGTTTCCTTTGTAATCTTTTGAAATGTTTCTTCGTGTTTTTGACTCACATCAGTAAATCCTGGGAGTTTGCCGCATTTGCTACACTGCTTTGGTTTATATTTACATTACACCAAAACCTTCCGGAGCTGCTTATAAAATTACATGTTGTCAACCAATTTTATAATTAAACAAGTGGTCTTTGATTTGATCTAGACTTTTTTCTGGTACTATTTTGAACCTCATTTCTACAACGTAATTACATATTACGTTTCATGGTAATGATTATGAAGAGATCAAGTTGTTTCCTGGATTTGGACATTACAATGTCTATTCAGGGAGGTTTGAGAAATTTTGTATACCTCTCGCCAATGCGGGTTCTTTTGCGAAAAATATAAGGTTTAACAATAGAATTTCATTAGAAAACAAGAAATAATTGAAATAAACTATTTTTTCATGAACTAATATATGCGATAAGTCTAACGATAAAGGTTTTAAGCAGTGTTATCTATAACCAAAAACTTTCAATCTCAATTCACAAAAATAAGCTTTTTTATATAAAGCTAATTTAATGTAAGTTGAAAGTTACTTTCTCTACTGTTTATTGAATTGGGATTTTCATTAGTGTTCAATGATCTTGATTCTTCATGGGAAGCTTTGTTGCGTGTTTGCTTGTATTAAAACTTTAACTTTTTAATTTACAAGAGTAAGCAGTTCTGTTTTTAATGAAAACCAAATGTTTCAAATTCCTACCAATACTTTGTGAATCTATGTAATTTAATTGAATATATGAAGAGAGTCAAACACAAACGTTATTTTGTTCGCGGTCGCCTATCGGCGACCGCACCCCCCCTTTGAAACTGGTGGTTAAGGTCACCCCATTGCGTAGCAGAGCAGAAACGCAGTAGTGTGAGTTTTTAAGACGCTCTAATACAGTTTTCATTCTGTTTTCATTGTGTCTAAAACACTTTGGTATTTTCTTTTCTTTGGTTTTCATAAAATAAACATTTGAAAAACACTTTGGTATTTTCTTTTCTTTGGTCTTCATAAAATAAACATTTGAAAAATTATAAATGAGGAACTTTGTGAATTTTTTGTCAGACTGTCCAACATTATAATGGGAAAGTCGTCTACAATGATTTTTTCAGCTTGTTATTTGTCTTCACACGACAGAGATAACTCCTGAAACGCAGCCTTTTGCCCATATTGTATTTTCAAATGTAAAATGACGAGTGTATAGACACAGCGTCTCTTTTTTCTTTAAATGTTTCTTCGAGTCACTTGGCATGGTAATTTTACAGTTATAAAATAGGAAATGTTTTTTTTAAATTATGTACTTTAAAAAACTTTTCTAAAAAAAATTGTTTTAGCAACAAATAAGAATTGTTTTTACTATAAATCACTATTATGTTTCGGCAGAATGCGAGTTATTGTCCTTGAATTAAAGGACTATCATTCGCATTGGAGCGCACTTAGGGGGTAAGACAAGGCTATTTCGCCTGGCGAACAACTTTGGAAGCCTCGTTCTCAGCGAATACGCATTTTTACGAGATGTAATTTGAAAGAAATACTCAATAAATAATGCAGATTGAGTGTTTGAAATTGTATGAAATTCGGTTGAAATCCAGGGTTTGTCGTTGTGGGAAAATTCAACAAATCAACGAAATTTCATACAATATCAAACACTCAATTTACATTATTTATTGAGTATTTCCTTTAAATTTCAACTTTTAAAAATGAGTATTCGCAGAGAACAAGCTTTTCAAACTTCGACTTTGGCTCTAATACAACGGCGCTTCGGAAAGCGCGCTCCATCTCACTCGCAGTCCTTTAACACAGAATCGCCAGAAAAGCACTGAAACACTACGGTGAAGGTAAGCAGGCAAACAAATAAATGCTGTTTTAAAAGGTTTTCATTTATTTAAAAAAGTTTTCTCTATTTGATATCCCGCACCCGACCGCACCCCCCGTTTGAACCGCACCCCCCCCCCCCCTTTGAAACGGCGAACAACTGGTCACCCCTGATTTAATTGCACTTATTTCGCGTTTTTGGGTCTTTTGTTATTGCCAATAAACTTGGGTTCCTGAGGAAGCATTGAGTTGGAAAACCTTGACTTTGTAGCAGCATTCGTCTCCCACAAAACTCAAAAAATGTCGGTCATTCCCTACCTGAAATTTACAGAAATTACAGTTTTAACTGTGTTTTGGGAGTATTACAGGAAAGGCTAAAGAAGACTACAGTAATGTAGCGGAATTGACGAAAACTAAGGGTTGCTAACAAAACACAGAACTGTGGAAGAACTGATTGTGAAATTTCAGGTTTAAATTTTTAAACATTTTTATATCAATGTAGTTTTTCACATTTTTACGTAAAAAATTATTTTAGAATGCGTAAATAATACTTTTGACAAATGATTTTAAGGTAACTAAAGTATTTTCGAACAAACCTTAAAGATTGTTTCTACAAAATAGTATCTTTACAACTTACAAAAAGCTTAAATTCTAGCTAAAAAAGTAACGAACTGTCAGGTCCCAGCCGCCCACGCGCCGCCAGGTCAACCCTGGAGTGCGGGGGCGTGTCTGGCCGGACAGTTCCTCCCGCCGCACGGCTGCAGACAGGTGTTCGCCCCCTGGCCCTGTCTCGGCCCTAGTTAACCTTTATGTATTAGCCTATATAAAGTACCTATATATAGTTTGCCTATATAAAGTACCAATCCCTTTGTTAGGTTGTTAAGTGCGGAGTCTGGGAGGACTCCAGGCTAACACGGGTCCCGCTCATCAAGAGCTGGAGGGAACGTGACCTAGCCTGCCTCGTTAGGGTCTTTAGTTGAGGAAGGTCTGATCACCCTTACCGCTACACCACGGGCCAGATTATGTAGGTGTATAGGTTGGAAGCACGTAACTAACATAACTCAACATTGTTTATGGTACTATTTTGACTTGGATTTTTATTTTTCTTTACTTGAAGTAATCTTTCCGTATTTTCTGAAATGTTCAGAAAAAGGAGCTAACGATGAATATGGGTCTATCCGACCAAGCAACTTCTGTGTAATTTGTGAATTTGGCTTTGTGTGGCAACATCGCACGCCTCAATGTTTATACAAATAAATAAAAACTATAGGACGTTTGTGTTTGACTCTCTTCATATATTCAGTTTTTTTTATATTTGATCTCATCGTTTCGGATCCCAATGTTTCGGTGATTAAGTTTGACAATTTTATGCCTGACAATGTAGTGCCACCCTACTATGAAGTTCTAAAACGGTTTAGTTTTAAAAAATAGTCGAGAGTTTTCACAATTAAGCTAAAATATACAAAACAGAACAAAACATCCGAAGCAAATCAAAGCAAGGACAGTCTTTAGATTGAAATGATTTTAATAAACAGATTTCAACTTTCCCGAACAAAACATTTGCTGCAATAAAAGGAAACTGTTAAGTAATCCGGCTGAATTTACAGAAACGGACTTCCTCGTCATTCAGATGTTTAAGATAAATTTAAAATATTCCAGTTTTTTTTGAAGGACAGTTTATCGTTGGTATGACAACAATCAACATAAAATTAATATTTGCATAAATATATATATATATATATATATATATATATATATATATATATATATATATATATATATATATATATATATATATATATATATATATATATATTTATGGAAGTTCGCATATATATATATATATATATATATATATATATATATATATATATAATTTCGAATGTCACGAACGCCAAATCCATTTTGGATATTAACTGTTTTTTTTTTTAACATTTAGAAAATTTTAATCACAATTTGGGAAAAGTGCCAAATGTGGCCGTCGTTTGCTGCAAAGTGAAATTTAGTTATTTCAATATTTTTCTGTTGTTTTTAAACGCTGATGAAAGTTTCAAACTAGCGACATATATAAATTTTATTTGCGTATAAATTTTATATAAATTTTACTTCCATGTTTTCAATCCTTCTGGTTTACCTTCTTTGAAAGAATTAAAAGCGTTTATATAATGATAGGAATTTTTGTAAAATAGTTTTTTGGCAAAAAAAGTGTAAACCTAAGTAATTACAGACTAAAGTAATTTTTGTCTTTTGTTTTTTTCGGTTTTTTTTCTTCAAACAGAACACCAATCTTAAATTAGATTAAAAGCTATCTCGTTTTCACCTTCATATTGTTTTAATAATAAAATTTAAAATTTTGCGAACTACAGGTTTTTATATTATCTGCAAATAAAAAAACTGTTTACTGTCGTTAATTTGCAAAATGTGATTTTTTTTTGTCATCATTCAGATGTTTTATCAAATTGGAAAATATCTTAATTATTTGCCCAAGACAGTATGCGAAAAGCGAACTTGTCATTATTCAGGGTTTTTAATCGTGGTCAACAACTTTATATCACTTTTTTGAGTTTCAGCTGCAACAGGAAATCATTTTGGATTTCTGTTTAATTTCAGTTGTTTTCCTATGCCACTGTCAATTTTTTTCGATGTTTCACAAAATCTCAAAATATTTCATTTTTTTAAAAATTTAGTTCCACCTTCAGTCTTCGATTATATAATTTTAACATCATATGGCTTCCCACCACAATTAAAATCACATTGTTGAATGTAAATTTTTTTCAAGAAGTTCTACTCTTTTTTTCTATATGATGATTTTTTTAAGGAATGTGCACACTCAGTGCCTTCACCTACCCCTAAAATGGCTTAAAAACAATATTGATTTTGTTTGTTAATCAAAATGTTTGTTATAAAAAATTCTTTTGATTCAATTTTCATTAACCAGGTTGTTTTGTCCTCCTTATGCGAAAGTTTCAAATGAGCGGTAAAGCCACCGGGAACTTGTTGTTTGCATAATTTCTTTTGAAATTATCTTTTTCTTTAAAAAAAAACTTGTTGTCATAATGTTGCAGCAAGAATTTATTACAGTTTTGTGTTTTTAACCCGCTTCCAGTCGGTTTCTCATTTTAGTTTGCTCGTAATTCATTTGTTTTATTTTTAAAATTACAATATATTCACTTTTCTGCGACTTCGTTCGTTTAAGGTCTTTACATCTACAGTTGTCTCATTACAAGAGTTCCCTCCACCTCTGAATCGGAAAAAAAACTATCTTTGGGATGACTTGAGAGAAATTGTAATATGCAAAAACACAACTTTCAAAATATATAGATACCATTTTTTTAACTTGTTTGACTGCTACGCGCATTTTTCAAGTCGAATTTGGTGTTTCATAAATGCTTATAACAAAAACAATTCAACAAACTTACAACAAATCAACAAAACAAGATTTATTTCTATCGCTTCTATGTTTCTTAATGTTTTATTAAAACAATGGTTTTGTTGGTGTTGCTCAATTGTTCTCCGGTTCATTTCTTTGTTTTCGCTTGACTCCAGCATGCGCATATTTCACTTAAATCAATTTTATTGCTGTTCAAATCAGAATAAATTAAAGATCATTTCAAACAAGCCGATCACATGGTCTGATGTGGTGTTGTCATCCGTAGTATCATCTTCGCTGTCGTAAGATTCGGTATTTTCCTGAAAATACGAACTCAACAAATTATAATATCAAAACTCACTTCATCAGGGCTATCAGTGCTTTCGGTAGTTGTTTTTTCTTTGATTACGAGCGTGTAACCACGGAGACTAGGGAACTTCTGGGTCACGTAGTCAGTGAAAGCCCCGACACACATGGGCTTTGTTGGGATCAATTCACAGATTCCGGCATCTCCAGATGCCCGTGATCGTAAGCTGCGAATGGGACCGAAGGATGCTTTCTTGTTTTCCTGAACACGTGAGTGAGTGAGTGAGTGAGTGAGTGAGTGAGTGAGTCAGTGAGTCAGTGAGTGAGTCAGTGAGTGAGTGAGTGAGTGAGTCAGTGAGTGAGTGAGTGAGTGAGTGAGTCAGTGAGTGAGTGAGTCAGTGAGTCAGTGAGTCAGTGAGTCAGTGAGTCAGTGAGTCAATGAACTAACCTCATTCTTAGCCTTAATGCTAACATCGTAGTCTTTCAAGAAAGGAAACTTGGCAATTAATTCGTACCAAGCGTCATCACACATCATTGGCTTCGTAGGAATCAGCTCACAGACACCGGCATCCCCTGTCACCACAAGAGGAGACACCAGAAGGACGAAGAAAGAAAGGAACATCATCAGATACTACACAAATTGGGTCTTGCCTTATATAGCCACTTATTTTTAATATGGGACGCCACATGTACGTGGCTACATTGTGATCTGATCGAATGTCGCGATTTCCATATTCACTAAAAGAGCCAAGTGATGAATCAAATACGTGGGCTGACCGATATTGACTTTTAACAAAGAAGCCAAATTTCGGATGTCTGTGAACACGTCTAGACTTCGAGAAGGTTTAGGGAAGATTCTAAAAACGAAAAAAATGAGTTTTAAAATCATTCCTAATTTAGGGAAGATTTTCGCTCCTAATTTAGTGACAAATTTTAAAACAATGAAGGGGACGATTTTCTAAACGACGAAAAAAGAAAAAAAATTCATTTATCCCTAATTTAGGGATGATCTTTAAAACAATGGAAAATGCTTTTTTCAATGATCCTTAATTTAGGGAAGATTTTAAAAACGAAAAAAATGAGTTTTAAAATCACCCCTAAATTAGATACGATTTTTAAAACGATGAAAAACGAGTTTTTCAATCATCCCTAATTAGGGGAAGATTTTACAAATGAAAAATGAGTTTTTGAAAAAATGATTTTTTATGGGTCCATGGACCAATAACAAAAACAAAATGATATCTCTTATGAGTCTATAGACCCATATGAAAAACAAAATAAAAAATATTTATGGGGCCATGGACCAAAAACAAAATCAACATGAAAAAGGAAAAGGAAATTTTTTTAAATCTAAATGTAAAGCCTAAATTGTCGCTTTTCAAAGTGTTTTCAAATAAATCTCCGCGAAAACTGACGTAGATTGTAGATGATGTAGAGACAACTAGCCGAAATAAAATGCGACAAATCTAACATGCAGCTGAAACATTAAAAGAATACTAATCGAATAATAATAGATTAATTTATTTAGTCGAACTAGCATTGAACCAGGAATATGTTTTGTGGTAACTAACAACCAATTCTTCAAGGCTAATCAAACCGTTGCGCTAAGAACACAAGATTTTAGTTTCTCACCAGCACTAGTTTATGGAACAATTGAAATTTTCATAGCGACAGCATAATTTTGGCAAAAATTAGTTTTTTTCCAGAAACTGAGATGGCGAGAAAATTAGTTATCTTTTCGATTATTGTTTTCCACAATTAGTATCTTTGCAAAGGTTTTCACATTTTCAAGGAAGTCAAACTGTGGCTGTATTGGCAATATCCCATTAAACTTTTGATGAATCTAAAAAGCAGTTGAAACAGTGAAGCAACATAAATAAAATCAAGCATTCCTTGTGTTCAACGGTTTCTAAATTTGTTTCGAACAATTGCAATCGCATGTCCTTTTCAATCGATTTCAAAAACTATAAATTAGAGGTATTTTAATTGAAAGTCAATTCTTTAAGAAAACGACTAAAATGGTATCATTGATGTGAAGAATTTATCTTTTTGTTCTCAATTATTTTTATGTGCTTTTTTAGCTGCGATTTCTAGAAGTTTTTGTTTACTATAGTTATATTTATTTTTATGACTGTTTCATAGAATGTTTGAGAAAACAGTTGGGCACATTTTGTAATGATACATTGTCAAACATGTTTAATTTCAAAGAAAATGTTGTTCTTCTTAATTGTCTTTAAATCCACCATTCTTCTGAATACAACCAACTAGTTTGTCCAGTGTTTCTTCACTACAATTCTTCCTCATTCTTAAAAGTTTTGATTGCGTTTTTTTTTTCAAAACTCACAGTTCATACTCTTTTGTGGACAGATTTGGTTGTTATTTGGTTGTTATTGTTAGCTGTTTAACGACTGTTATAATGTTTAGATATAATGTTGTACTTTTGAGAAAATTATCAAAATAGTGGAGTGGTGGGGCAAAAATTTGGCGAAGCTTAAGGCTCACATGACATGATGTTATCGATTTCTAACAATGCCGAAGACGAAATTGGTAAACGTCAAAAACGTTTCTGCTTTAAAGTTTAGAAGAAATATTGAAATGATTTTTAATAAATAAAATTTTCTTTTGTTTATTTGGACTGGCCACATAAAATATACGACGAACTGAGTAATTTTACTAACGTTTCTTTCATTCCACTGAAAAATAACTATCACATTAATCCCTAAAATGAAAATCTAATTCGTTTTAAAGTTATCGAACAAAAAAGGAAGCTGTCATATATGACAGCTTCCTTTTTTTTCTTTTTTTTTTGAACGAAAAAAGGAAGCTGTCATATATGACAGCTTCCTTTTTTTTCTTTTTTTTGAACGAAAGAAGGAAGCTGTCATATATGACAGCTTCCTTTTTTTTCTTTTTTTTTTGAACATATATGACAGCTTCCATTTTTTATTTTTTTTAACGAAAAAAGGAAGCTGTCATATTCGTTCAAAAAAAAAGAAAAAAAAGGAAGCTGTCATATATGACAGCTTCCTTTTTTTTCTTTTTTTTTGAACGAAAAAAGGAAGCTGTCATATATGACAGCTTCCTTTTTTTTCTTTTTTTTTTGAACATATATGACAGCTTCCTTTTTTTTCTTTTTTTTTTGAACATATATGACAGCTTCCTTTTTTTTCTTTTTTTTGAACGAAAAAAGGAAGCTGTCATATATGACAGCTTCCTTTTTTTTCTTTTTTTTTGAACATATATGACAGCTTCCTTTTTTTTCTTTTTTTTTGATCGAAAAAAGGAAGCTGTCATATATGACAGCTTCCTTTTTTTTCTTTTTTTTTGAACATATATGACAGCTTCCTTTTTTTTTTGAACGAAAAAAGGAAGCTGTCATATATGACAGCTTCCTTTTTTTTCTTTTTTTTTGAACGAAAAAAGGAAGCTGTCATATATGACAGCTTCCTTTTTTTCTTTTTTTTGAACATTTATGACAGCTTCCTTTTTTTCTTTTTTTTGAACATATATGACAGCTTCCTTTTTTTTGAACGAAAAAGGAAGCTGTCATATATGACAGCTTCCTTTTTTCGTTCAAAAAAAAAGAAAAAAAAAGGAAGCTGTCATATATGACAGCTTCCATTTTTTTCTTTTTTTTTGAACGAAAAAAGGAAGCTGTCATATTCGTTCAAAAAAAAGAAAAAAAAGGAAGCTGTCATATATGACAGCTTCCTTTTTTTTTTGAACGAAAAAAGGAAGCTGTCATATATGACAGCTTCCTTTTTTTTCTTTTTTTTTGAACATATATGACAGCTTCCTTTTTTTTCTTTTTTTTTGAACGAAAAAAGGAAGCTGTCATATTTTCATACAGCTTCCATTTTTTTCTTTTTTTTTGAACGAAAAAAGGAAGCTGTCATATATGACAGCTTCCTTTTTTTTCTTTTTTTTTTTGAACATATATGACAGCTTCCTTTTTTTTCTTTTTTTTTTTGAACGAAAAAAGGAAGCTGTCATATTCGTTCAAAAAAAAGAAAAAAAAGGAAGCTGTCATATATGACAGCTTCCTTTTTTTTTTTGAACGAAAAAAGGAAGCTGTCATATATGACAGCTTCCTTTTTTTTCTTTTTTTTTTGAACGAAAAAGGAAGCTGTCATATATGACAGCTTCCATTTTTTCTTTTTTTGAACGAAAAAAAGGAAGCTGTCATATATGACAGCTTCCATTTTTCTTTTTTTGAACGAAAAAGGAAGCTGTCATATATGACAGCTTCCATTTTTTTCTTTTTTTTTGAACATATATGACAGCTTCCTTTTTTTTTCTTTTTTTTTTTTAACGAAAAAAAGAAGCTGTCATATATGACAGCTTCCTTTTTTTTTCCTTTTTTTTTGAACGAAAAAAGGAAGCTGTCATATATGACAGCTTCCTTTTTTTTTCTTTTTTTTTTGAACGAAAAAAGGAAGCTGTCATATATGACAGCTTCCTTTTTTTTCTTTTTTTTTGAACGAAAAAAGGAAGCTGTCATATATGACAGCTTCCATTTTTTTCTTTTTTTTTGAACATATATGACAGCTTCCTTTTTTTTTCTTTTTTTTTTTGAACGAAAAAAGGAAGCTGTCATATATGACAGCTTCCTTTTTTTTCTTTTTTTTTTGAACATTTATGACAGCTTCCTTTTTTTTTCTTTTTTTTTTTGAACGAAAAAAGGAAGCTGTCATATATGACAGCTTCCTTTTTTTTCTTTTTTTTTGAACGAAAAAAGGAAGCTGTCATATATGACAGCTTCCTTTTTTTTCTTTTTTTTTGAACATTTATGACAGCTTCCTTGTTTTTCTTTTTTTTTGAACATATATGACAGCTTCCTTTTTTTTCTTTTTTTTTGAACATTTATGACAGCTTCCTTTTTTTTCTTTTTTTTTGAACATATATGACAGCTTCCTTTTTTTCTTTTTTTTGAACATATATGACAGCTTCCTTTTTTTTCTTTTTTTGAACATTTATGACAGCTTCCTTTTTTCTTTTTTTTTTGAACATTTATGACAGCTTCCTTTTTTTCTTTTTTTGAACATATATGACAGCTTCCTTTTTTTCTTTTTTTTTTGAACATATATGACAGCTTCCTTTTTTTCTTTTTTTTGAACATATATGACAGCTTCCTTTTTTTTTTCTTTTTTTTGAACGAAAAAAGGAAGCTGTCATATATGACAGCTTCCTTTTTTTCTTTTTTTTGAACGAAAAAAAGGAAGCTGTCATATATGACAGCTTCCTTTTTTTCTTTTTTTTGAACATATATGACAGCTTCCTTTTTTTTCTTTTTTTTTGAACGAAAAAAGGAAGCTGTCATATATGACAGCTTCCTTTTTTTTCTTTTTTTTTGAACATTTATGACAGCTTCCTTTTTTTTCTTTTTTTTTGAACGTATATGACAGCTTCCTTTTTTTTCTTTTTTTTTTGAACATTTATGACAGCTTCCTTTTTTTCTTTTTTTTGAACATATATGACAGCTTCCTTTTTTTTCTTTTTTTTTGAACATATATGACAGCTTCCTTTTTTTTCTTTTTTTGAACGAAAAAAGGAAGCTGTCATATATGACAGCTTCCTTTTTTTTCTTTTTTTTTGAACGTATATGACAGCTTCCTTTTTTTTCTTTTTTTTTGAACATTTATGACAGCTTCCTTTTTTTTCTTTTTTTTTTGAACATATATGACAGCTTCCTTTTTTTTCTTTTTTTTTGAACATATATGACAGCTTCCTTTTTTCTTCTTTTTTTTTTGAACGAAAAAAGGAAGCTGTCATATATGACAGCTTCCTTTTTTTTCTTTTTTTTTGAACATATATGACAGCTTCCTTTTTTTTCGTTTTTTTTGAACATATATGACAGCTTCCTTTTTTTTCTTTTTTTTTTGAACATTTATGACAGCTTCCTTTTTTTTCTTGTTTTTTGAACATATATGACAGCTTCCTTTTTTTCTTTTTTTTTGAACATATATGACAGCTTCCTTTTTTTTTCTTTTTTTTTTGAACATATATGACAGCTTCCTTTTTTCTTCTTTTTTTTTTGAACGAAAAAAGGAAGCTGTCATATATGACAGCTTCCTTTTTTTTCTTTTTTTGAACATTTATGACAGCTTCCTTTTTTTTCTTTTTTTTTGAACGTATATGACAGCTTCCTTTTTTTTCTTTTTTTTTTGAACATTTATGACAGCTTCCTTTTTTTTTCTTTTTTTTTGAACATATATGACAGCTTCCTTTTTTTTCTTTTTTTTTGAACATATATGACAGCTTCCTTTTTTTTCTTTTTTTTTGAACATATATGACAGCTTCCTTTTTTTTCTTTTTTTTTTGAACATTTATGACAGCTTCCTTTTTTTTCTTTTTTTTTGAACATATATGACAGCTTCCTTTTTTTTCTTTTTTTTTGAACATATATGACAGCTTCCTTTTTTTTTCTTTTTTTTTTGAACGAAAAAAGGAAGCTGTCATATATGACAGCTTCCTTTTTTTTCTTTTTTTTTGAACGAAAAAAGGAAGCTGTCATATATGACAGCTTCCTTTTTTTTCTTTTTTTTTTGAACATATATGACAGCTTCCTTTTTTCTTCTTTTTTTTTGAACGAAAAAAGGAAGCTGTCATATATGACAGCTTCCTTTTTTTTTCTTTTTTTTTGAACATATATGACAGCTTCCTTTTTTTTTCTTTTTTTTTGAACATATATGACAGCTTCCTTTTTTTTCTTTTTTTTTGAACATATATGACAGCTTCCTTTTTTTTCTTTTTTTTTGAACATTTATGACAGCTTCCTTTTTTTTCTTTTTTTTTGAACATATATGACAGCTTCCTTTTTTTTCTTTTTTTTTGAACATATATGACAGCTTCCTTTTTTTTCTTTTTTTTTGAACATTTATGACAGCTTCCTTTTTTTTCTTTTTTTTTGAACATTTATGACAGCTTCCTTTTTTTTCTTTTTTTTTGAACATTTATGACAGCTTCCTTTTTTTTCTTTTTTTTTTGAACATTTATGACAGCTTCCTTTTTTTTCTTTTTTTTTGAACATTTATGACAGCTTCCTTTTTTTTCTTTTTTTTTGAACATATATGACAGCTTCCTTTTTTTTCTTTTTTTTTGAACATATATGACAGCTTCCTTTTTTTCTTTTTTTTTTGAACGAAAAAAAAGGAAGCTGTCATATATGACAGCTTCCTTTTTTTCTTTTTTTTGAACGAAAAAAGGAAGCTGTCATATATGACAGCTTCCTTTTTTCTTTTTTTGAACATATATGACAGCTTCCTTTTTTTCTTTTTTTTGAACATTTATGACAGCTTCCTTTTTTTACTTTTTTTTTGAACATATATGACAGCTTCCTTTTTTTTCTTTTTTTTTGAACATATATGACAGCTTCCTTTTTTTTTCTTTTTTTTTTTGAACGAAAAAAGGAAGCTGTCATATATGACAGCTTCCTTTTTTCTTCTTTTTTTTTTGAACGAAAAAAGGAAGCTGTCATATATGACAGCTTCCTTTTTTTTCTTTTTTTTTTGAACATATATGACAGCTTCCTTTTTTTTCTTTTTTTTTTGAACATTTATGACAGCTTCCTTTTTTTTCTTTTTTTTTGAACATATATGACAGCTTCCTTTTTTTTCTTTTTTTTGAACATATATGACAGCTTCCTTTTTTTTTCTTTTTTTTTTGAACGAAAAAAGGAAGCTGTCATATATGACAGCTTCCTTTTTTTTCTTTTTTTTTTGAACATATATGACAGCTTCCTTTTTTTTCTTTTTTTTTGAACATATATGACAGCTTCCTTTTTTTTCTTTTTTTTTTGAACATTTATGACAGCTTCCTTTTTTTTCTTTTTTTTTGAACATATATGACAGCTTCCTTTTTTTTCTTTTTTTTTGAACATATATGACAGCTTCCTTTTTTCTTCTTTTTTTTTGAACGAAAAAAGGAAGCTGTCATATATGACAGCTTCCTTTTTTTTTCTTTTTTTTTTGAACATATATGACAGCTTCCTTTTTTTTCGTTTTTTTTGAACATATATGACAGCTTCCTTTTTTTTCTTTTTTTTTGAACATTTATGACAGCTTCCTTTTTTTTCTTGTTTTTTGAACATATATGACAGCTTCATTTTATTTTCTTTTTTTTTTGAACATATATGACAGCTTCCATTTTTTTCTTTTTTTTTGAACGAAAAAAGGAAGCTGTCATATATGACAGCTTCCATTTTTTTCTTTTTTTTTTGAACATATATGACAGCTTCCTTTTTTTCTTTTTTTTGAACATATATGACAGCTTCCTTTTTTTCTATTTTTTTGAACATTTATGACAGCTTCCTTTTTTTTCTTTTTTTTTGAACATATATGACAGCTTCCTTTTTTTTCTTTTTTTTTTGAACATTTATGACAGCTTCCTTTTTTTTCTTTTTTTTTGAACATATATGACAGCTTCCTTTTTTTTCTTTTTTTTTGAACATATATGACAGCTTCCTTTTTTTTTCTTTTTTTTTTGAACGAAAAAAGGAAGCTGTCATATATGACAGCTTCCTTTTTTTTCTTTTTTTTTTGAACATATATGACAGCTTCCTTTTTTTTCTTTTTTTTTGAACATATATGACAGCTTCCTTTTTTTTCTATTTTTTTTGAACATTTATGACAGCTTCCTTTTTTTTCTTTTTTTTTGAACATATATGACAGCTTCCTTTTTTTTCTTTTTTTTTGAACATTTATGACAGCTTCCTTTTTTTTCTTTTTTTTTGAACATATATGACAGCTTCCTTTTTTTCCTTTTTTTTGAACATATAAGACAGCTTCCTTTTTTATACTTTTTTTTTTGAACGAAAAAAGGAAGCTGTCATATATGACAGCTTCCTTTTTTTTCTTTTTTTTTTGAACATTTATGACAGCTTCCTTTTTTTTCTTTTTTTTGAACATATATGACAGCTTCCTTTTTTTTCTTTTTTTTTGAACATATATGACAGCTTCCTTTTTTTTCTTTTTTTTTGAACATATATGACAGCTTCCTTTTTTTTCTTTTTTTTTGAACATATATGACAGCTTCCTTTTTTTTCTTTTTTTTTTGAACATATATGACAGCTTCCTTTTTTTTCTTTTTTTTTGAACATATATGACAGCTTCCTTTTTTTTCTTTTTGTTTGAACATATATGACAGCTTCCTTTTTTTTCTTTTTTTTTTGAACATATATGACAGCTTCCTTTTTTTTCTTTTTTTTTGAACATATATGACAGCTTCCTTTTTTTTCTTTTTTTTTTTGAACGAAAATGGAAGCTGTCATATATGAGTATGTCAGTTTGAGAATATGATTGCGAATGCTCCAAAGTAATCGATAGCACATAGTGTTCATTAAAAATATCCTCAGAGACAGAATTGTTCCTATGTGTTAGTTGAAGAAGTAACTTTTTGCGTTTTTTTCCCTCAAAAAATTGGTTTTAGGACATCCAATAGTGTTTTTTCATGGACACCTATAGCGGATCCGGTTGATGGATTCCAGAAATCACATTTTGTAATGATATTTGCAAAACATTAAAGCACCAAAAAACAGCTAACTTTTTAAAATTCAAAAACATCGACTCGAATTTGGACAAGTGAGTTTGCAAAACAATCAAGATTTGAAGTAATTCCTTCTTTTCAATATTTGTAGATTTTTAAAATAGATCGCCAAAATGTCTAATTAGTCTTGCCGTTTCAATGACTTGGTATTCAAATTATCAAAGCGGAATTTGTGGAAATAACATATTTTTAAAGCTTTACAAGAACCTTTATTTTAACGAGAGAATAAACGAAACATTTCACTAAATTAAATTTGAACCTAAATGGTTTAGAGATTAGTTCACACCTGGCTACACCCAAAGTCATAATTGGAATTCATGTCAACCTGTTGAATTTGTGGGAAAATACACAATAGAAGGATTGAAACTAGTTAATCATAATGCGTCAAAGTTTCAATCTATTTTGACATTCAAATTAACTAAAAATCGAGATGTATTGTTTTTATTTAAAATTTTTTTTTGAAATTTGAAAATATGTTTCTATTTTGATAACTTCAATGTTTTTGTAATTTTTTGAAAATATAAATGAGCAATATAATTAATAGGTGACCAACACTTTTTTCAAGTGTTTTTCTACATCATATCAGTTGAAGTTAAATTTGTAGTTAATGTTTTCTCGTTTTAACAATTAATATAATTAAAACTCAGCAAATTTCGATACCTAAATTGAAAAACAAACAAAAAGCGACAACGCTCACACGCATTTGCTTCAAGCAACCCAACTCTCCTTTCAAGTATTTTAGTGACATCCGGGGAAAGCTTCTTAACAAATGTTGACCTTTATATAAATTTTGAAGATTTTTAAAAACAGTGAACTTACTGAATACTCAAAAAAATGTTATGGAAAACAAAATTTAAATGTTGTGTTTAGATGAAAACAGTATTTTATATATAATAAATCATTCTAATCGAATAAAAGTTGAAAAGTGTAAAATAAACAAATTTCATTAAACAAATGTACTGCAATGTTGCGTATGGCTGACCAAACCACTTTCATTATTTCATAATAGTCTGCTGCGAAGTAGTTTTGGATGTTATCCTAGTGTCCTAGTATTTGTTCTGTTTTGTTAGGAAGACCGTTTGTGGTTTTTGAAACATTTTGGGTAAACAAATTTACTCCCGGTCTTATGAACAAATTACAAGATAACAACTAGTGGAAGCTCACAAATGCGAGTTTGTTTACTTTAGAAACTGTCGAAAACAACTTTAAAAAAAACTTTTAAAAAATTTCAAAAATTCGTTTTTTGTCAGTTTGCGTAAACACTATGCATAACCAAAACAATCGCACACTTCGTCAGTCAATCAGAAATCGATTTTTTAAAAACCACGCGTAAACGTTGTGTTCTTCAATGTTTCGTGGGTTGTTAAAATTAAAAACCGAAACAGCTAAGTAGTACCTTGAGAAAATGGTTCCAAATTTGGGAATAATACTTTAAAGTTTCAAATGGTCAAAAATGCAACCAGAGAGTTAAAAAAAAGCAAGTTTTAATGTAATTAATTGAAAAATTTGGTTTTAGTTGTGTTTAATCGAGCTTTCTGAATAGCCAGTTATTTTTGCATACGAGGTTAATTAAACAAACATTTCATTGCGTTTTGCAAAATTTGTATAAGGAGCGAACTTTCTTATGTCAATTTTTGACGCGTGTAGGGCCGGCCCTAAAGCTTGTAATTTGTCATGTAACCTTAACAGATTCTTTATAGTTAAACTTAAAGTTTAAACTTTTTAGTGTAAACATAAATGTTTTGTCTACTGCTTATTTCCATTATGGCTAGCAATTGATTGAAGTCATCATGTACAAAGCCCAAAAATTTTAAGAAACATCTTTTTTTATTCAAAACCAAAAAAAGTGTCTAATTACCTATGTCAATTCTATGTTTCCGCACCGTTGCATTACTATCGAAGTATGGAAACTATAGTATTAGAAGTGCTCTTACATTTATTGCCTATTCATTAGTTTTATAATGAAAATTCGTTCATTGTTTTATTATTTTCCGATTCTCAGATCTTAAACTTAAAATTTTCGGAAAAAAAATAATTCAGAAGGCAATATTTTTATAATCCCTACTTCCGTCAAAGATTTTCATGCATCAGTACTTTAGAAACTTTTAAAAAAATCATGAAATAATGCATTTTTGTCATTCTTTCCAGATATGTTTGAAACATTATTTCATTGTCATCAATTGTATCTAATTTGTTTTTGACGATTGGACGACAGCAATTGTAGTTGACACTCTAGTGTTCGATTTTCCAAGCAACCTCTTAAACGGCCTCCTCAACTCTGCTGAGAAACCAATCACAACAGCCCTAGAAATTATTTTAAACTAATTTAAAAATAGGTATTACCCGTCAAGGGCGTTCACCAGCAAAAAAGAAAGTGTGCTAAAAGTGAACGTCCACCAGGGATTTTCGTACTTTCCAAACATTACAGTAAGGTTGAAGATATCAAAGACGTAAAGACAGTCTTCGACTACTTTCTGAAGATTACGGTAGTTTGAAGTTTTTTATATTTTTGTTTACCTGAGCGAACATGGTATTGTTGTGGCGGACACGTCTTCGAGACTCGGCAGAGGTAATGGCGTTATTGATTTTCTAAAAGAATTACCATGATTTATGCTCCGACTTTAATTTTGGTTTTTTGTTTTTATTTGGCGAAAGTAGTTACTGAAGTATAGAACCAAATTTTTTTGAATTTCCGCATGAATGAAAACATTGTACTACTATTTGACTTGATAATTTTTTATCTGAAATTTTCAGCCGTCACAAAATGTACCTTTTTAAAGTTAATATTTACTCAAATTCTTCAATCCGTTTACAAATAGTTATGTGAACCATACAATTCAGTTGAACGAGGAATTTGTTTCAAAACAAAAACTATATCACTAATTTTTTATTTGAGTTTTAACGGAAACCGTTTTATGTGAAATGTTATAAACAAGCAGAATCAGAATTGCGCTTCTCGCTTAATAATCCATTACAGATGAAACATTTCATTACAAAAAGGTTTCGCAAAGGCTTTCGGCGAAAATTGTTGCAGTCAGTGTTTTTTCACTTGATAATCGTAAAGGGATTTATTTGTATTAATGGACAAAATGTTAAATTAGGAATGGAGAAAATAGGCTGAGAAAAAACCCCATTGCTTTTTATTCTATTTTTTATGGTTTTATGTTTGAGTTTTAAAATCATTTTGCTTTCGTATTTAAACTTTTTTTCCGAATCTGAATTGCAATTAAAAGTATAGCTTATATTTATGCTTAAAATGAAAAATTAAACGAAACAAGCAAATTGGCATATTCTCTGTTTCATTTAAACTTTCTCAATTGCCAATTGTCAGGAAAGTGTGAATGCGAGAGTACTATTATCTTAAAAGTAATAAAACAGCTGCTTACAATTTTGCATATATATTTTTACACAAATACTTCAATCCGAGTACAAAAAAATATCAGAATCTTACATTTCAGTTGTTTGAGAAAATGTTGTGGGGAAAAACTTTCTAAGACACATTGTCCTGAAAAAACAATTCAGAAAAGTATGTGCAGTTTAGAAAAATGCCTTCCATTCCTTTTCTGAGAATCGTACTCCTCAAAGTTTTCAAATCTTGTCGCATGCTGCAACTCATTGTAGTGAAGTTGCAAATCTCCCATAATATTCACTTGCTAATGAAACATTAGATCATTTAAAAAAACAAATAAAATTTTGTTGTTAAATTATTGTATAAAGATTTCTTTTTAATTTTATAGACGGAATTTGTTTTAAAAAAAAAAGGGCGGTGAAAGCAGTTTGGAAAAAATTTACTTCAATTGAAGACAATTGGAAAGTTGGTTGATATCTTTTTGTAGGAAATTGCTAAAAACGCGGCGGGGAAAATTATCGAAAAAGTTCGATAATTAGAATGAAAAGTTACTGTACGAGAACCATTTTCAAACAACAAAAAAAACATTAAAAAATGGAATTTTTTAAGTTCTATTTTTATAATGTTTAAAAAAGTTTATTCTTAAAATTTTCAGTTTTTACCATGTCTTTGCCTTGATGTGCGGCTCGAAATCCCCATTGCAACTGGAAAAGTAGCTAAACTTTCCTACTAAAATGAAACATTGAATCGAATATAAGAATATTTTATAAAAAGGTTGTTTTTTTCGCTCAATATTTCACACCTTTTATATATACACTTGAGGCTCACATAATTCAATTCGTCAATAATATCGTCAAGAAAAAAGTTATTAAAAAGAAAAAATTTTGAAACTTTTAAAATTTTTAAATCATTTTGCACTTTCTACAATTAATTTGCATTTTCAGAGGATAGTAACACAATAATACCAAAAGAAAACACAAACGGTAAAGTAGGCAATTTGAAAACGAAACCCAAAAAAATCGGCAGAAAAGCATACAGAATTGGATTTAATTAAGGAACTTACTGTATCATAGAGTATCTTCGAAAATGTTATCATATCTAGCAAAAGAGCAAATCCTGCTGTTCCGTAGACAAAATATGAAGTCAGGGTTAGAGCAATGGTGAAATCTGATCCTTCTTGAAAAACTGGGGTCCACAAATGATAGGTTTCGTCAAATGTATAATGGAATTGTAGAATGTACCAAACGGCGGAAAATAGGGTGGCGATGGAAGCTGCTGCAACCAGTCCCACCTGAAGTATTTGTTTAAGAAAACTAAAATTTGAATTCTTAAAAAATTAAAATCAGATTGATTGAAATGTTAGTGTTAAAATTGAAATTAAAATCAGATAGAAACTACAATTGTTTAAAACATAATAAAAAATTTTTATCAAATTAAACATAATCAAATTGCTTTTTGTGCTGACAGTGAGACATCTTCATAACTGATATCCAGAAAACAATAAAAATCTAAAACACCACTGAAACATCAATTTAAAGTTCCGCCACAGTAATAAATCCCCGGCAATACGAAATGGGTTGATTTTTTTTTTACGAAATATCCATTCTACTAGAAGATTTAAAAAAGCATGTTTTGTTAAGCTTTGTACGCTTATTTCGCTTTTTCATCTAAACATTATTTGAGATTTGAATTTTTGGAAGTAATTAAAAAAGAGGAATCATTTATTCTAGGCATTGTAAAAACACATTGTATTGATCAAAACAAATTCCTAATGATTGAAGTTTCACAATTCACTTGAAAATGTGCAAAATGACGTCTTTTTTAAAAAAATCCAAAAAATGTAAAACTAGGCAATTACAAAGAAGTTGAAAATTGTGCATTTTTGCTATAATGTTGTGTTGCAAAAAATTTGTATGTTCAATTTAAACGACAATTTCAATAAACATATTGTAAGAATACTTAAAAAACAAGATTAAAGTAGATGTTTCACCTCGCACTAAAGTTTTCCATTTAGTAAAGCAAATTGATTCCTGAACGACAACGTCGAACAAAAAATGTGTTTTCTCAATCGCGTTAACTTTGGAACTTTGGAATTTTTGAATATAACTGAAACTTTTTTTTAAATTCGGTTTTTGAATTGTTTTATTTCATTATTATTTCGTTTTCGTTATATTGCGCATACACATTTTTTCTATATCGTTTCACTGTTTTAAATTTGGGCTATTCACAGTTCAGAAATGTAGCAACAGTAAAATGATGGCCATACGTGTAACGCTAATCTTTTTTAAAAACATTGCATGTTTTAATTTGCACTCATAGTTTACAACAAGTGCGGAAAATCGATTGAAGCGAAAAAACGTATCAGAATTTGAATATTACAAACATGATAAAATTTGAAATTTATATGAATATAAAATTTGCTGCCCTTGGTGAGCCAAAGTCACTAACTCACTTACCCCTGCGTAACAAATATTGCAATAAGTATTATACTTCAAAGGAGAGGCAACAGCTACTAATCGATTGAGTGAAGTCAAAACTTGAATCAGAAGAACGGAATAATAGCAAACTCCATTGCAAATGTTACCCATAATGTAGTTGACTTGATCAAAACTCCAAATCCAAGTGTGACTGCTAAAATTTCGTTTGTTTAAATATGATGAAGAAAAACTCACAAAAAGGCAATTGGAGTAGCCCAAAAGAAAAATATCAGACAGCTGATTGTTTGAAAACTGGACTTTGCGGCACAGAAGAAGACAAATGGGTTGCGTTTTTGGTTATTGGCAATGAATCTCCAAACGATGTAGACGTGGCAAAGTAGTCCTAGAAGGGAAAACTGGAAAATTTTAATATTTAACAGCTGCTGGGATTTGTGATTACCAGAAACAGAAGAATCCCTGCGACAATGTGGAAGGCGTCCATTTTAAGTCCCTAAAGATGTGTTGTTAGAGAGAGAGAGAGAGAGAGAGAGAGAGAGAGACAGAGAGAGACAGAGAGAAAGAGAGAGATAGAGATGGGACGTGCATAAAGATGCAGAAGTAAAGGGTATTTAGAATTTGTATTGGCATTTCCTATGAAATCTGCTTTTGAGTGCGATTATAAGAACATCTGCAGTTTTCTTTAAAAAAAACCTCAACAGAACCACTGAAGCGCAAGATTTAGTTCCTTTGTGCATTCGAACCGAATAACTTTCACTTTTTGAAATGTTTTGTTGATTCCTCTTATTAATTTTGACAGAAATATTGAAATTTAAAATAATTTAAAAATCAAGCTTACTTCAAGGTTGTGCTCAATCTACAATACTGCACAAAAACAAAAAACCTCAGTGGTACGTGCAATCGCAATCGTGTTTGCTTCAAGTAAAAAAAGTATAGAACAATTGGTAAAAAAAGAATAAAACATTCTAAAATTCGAATAAGTTTTATTCAATGTTGCCAAAGTTTGGTTTTTTTGGGTTTTAAACAGTAGTTTTTCTTCTTCTGAGAAAAACTACAATTCAAAAGATAGACATCGTTCTATAATGCGGTAGAAATAAAACGATTTTTGGTTTCCTTTTCCTATGAAATTACCTTACTTCAGTGTTTTTGAAATTTTATCAAAAACCGGTCTGCTCACAAAATGGGGTATTCCTGTGTCATTCCGAAAATTATGTGAAACAGTTAAAAAGTAAAAAAAAATGCATTCCTTTAATTGATTATATTGGTTTAGAATAACGTAGATGGTAGACTCTAGACATTTTTACGCAGATAGTAAGCTCAAGCCGCTTTTTAGCACAGATGGCAGGCTCAGGCCGCTTTTTGAGCAGATGGTAGGACTCGGCCGCTTTGTAACGCAGATGGCAGCCTCAGGTCGAGACTAGATGAAAAATTTCAATCATGTGAAAATTAAATTTGAACCTGATTGGATGTCAAATTAGTTCACACCTGGCCACACCCAAAGTCCTATTTGGAGTGCACGTCAACGCATTCAATTGGTGGGAAAAGACGCATGAATCTAGTTAATCATAACGCGTCAAAGTTCAGATCTATTTTTACATTGAAATTAACTAAAAATAGGGGTATATCATTTTTGTTTACATTTTGTGAAATTTATAATTATGTTTCTGTATGGTTACTTCAAGGCTTTGGTAATGTATCAAATAGATTAATGTGAAATAGGAACAATACATTGACAATCCTTACATCCAAGTAATTATCTATAGTTGTAGCCAATTCTAGTCTCTCCTATTATTTCCCTTAGCGCTGAACTGCGTACGCCATTTTTGGTCACACGCAGTTTTTCCAGATTACTGTGGCTCCCGTTAAAAAAATCTTTTTTGTCTCACTTATTTTCTCAAATATTACAACTGTTTATGATATTTTTTTCCTTTTAAATTGTATGAAGTTGTATTTAAAGTACAAAATAAGTTATATTAATTAGTTTTTGGTAGGATCTTATATTTTTGAATTGCCCGCCCTATCATTTGCGACGGCAGATAATGCTGTAACCCACTGTTATAGTGTCGTTTAAACGAACTAGCATTGGCACCGACTATATATCATTTCATTTGAAGTTACTTTGCAATTAATGTTTTCTCGGTTTAACACAGATATAATTTTAACTCAGCAAATTTCGACACCCAAATCAGAAAAATAACGAAATGCGACAAATACTCACGCGCATTTGCTCTAAGCAAAGCAAGGAAACATTTGAGAGAGCGTATCAAAGAACATGGACCTTTCTATATTTTTGAGTTTGATAAAACTGTGAAATAACTCAAATTGTTGATGGTATAAAGGGTCTGATTAAATGTACTCAAAAGGTTAACAATATTTAAATGTTTTATTAGTTTAAAACAGCATAAATATCAATGAAATTCTTAGATTTTTTCTGTTTCCAATAATTCAGCGGATTTGTATATTTTTACAAAAGGTTTATGCAATGTGTTTACTGTAATGTTTCTTGTGACTGATAAGAACACTTTTTTATTAAATTTATAGTGACTTTCTGCGTAAACCTTTTAGCATCATTTAGTGTTAAGCGCATTTATCGCCAAACAAATCATTATTGTTTATCTAACATTTTTTTAGTATCTCTTACGAATAAAATGCTCGTTTGAATATTTAAAAAATCAGTGTTTATAAACTTTTGTTCAAAAGTTTACGACAAGAACACGTTTGTTAGTTAGCGTAAAACCAAGACATTTGCAAAATCTTCATTCATAAACGGAATAATTTTTTTTAAAATTGTCTTGGTTTTACGCAAACTAACAAATGTGTTCTTGTCATAAGACGTTTATGAATGAAGATTCCAAAAAATGCAATCAGAGAGTTTAAAAAAGCAAAAAAACCCACATATCATTGCGTTTTGCGTGTGAGGAGCTAACTTTCTTTGGTGACACTTTTTAAGGCAATTGTAGTCTTTCAAAACTCAAACAATCTCCTAACAAAGTAATTGAAAGCAAAGGGTGGTGCTGATTTAAAGGTAACGAACGTTTTGTTACTTTTTACTCCTTAATTCGAGCATTGTTCAATTAATTTTCAATGAATTTTGCTTGTTTATAAAATGCGAAAAGCTAATAAATTATAAAGAGATTTATAATCAGTTAATAACGTTTAAATGGTATATGTTGGTACAGAATATTTCTAAAACCGTGAGGAATATCTATTTACCCTTACTTTTAAATACCGTAGTCTTGCCTTGAGAAGTCTTGCCAAATGAAAACAAAGCTGCTAAACATTCGGTAAACAAGGGTGGCTCCAGGTCTGCCCGCATTTGTGCCTCCCTTTCTATTAAAACCTGTAGTCTACCTAGCAACCATAGAAGACATACTTTTAGATGGTCCTTTCTTTTCTTCAATGTTTCATAGCTTTGGTAAACAAATAACCATAGCCTACAAACAATGTTAGGAAACCCAACTTAGATTTGGCATCAATGATTCTATTGATAAGGGGAATTTCCAATCGGTCGAAATACGCATTAATTGAAAAACATATTTTCAACATGACCCGAAACAGAAATAATGTCATTTTGTCTATTTTGAATAAAAACTTTGGAAACAAAAATTAAAAAACAGAATATGATTTAGTTCTCGGAATAAACGAAAAAAAAAATTGATTAATATATTTTCACATTTTGAAACATTGAAAAGGATAAAAGATTTGTTTTCTAAAATTCACTGGAAACTTTTTATTACAATTTTTATACTACTTAAATATTTTGATATATTGTCTAAACGACATTTTTCAGCGAAACAAACAAAAACAATAATTATTGATGAATATATTTTCATTTTGAAACATTGAAAAAAATCAAAATTTGTTTTGAGTATCTAAAATTGACTAGAAACTATTTATTACAAATTTCACAATACTTAAATATTTCGATATATTGTCTAAAGGATCACCTGTAAAGGTCAATAATATAGAAAGGAATTCATTGTTTTAGTGTTTTATATTTCGATTTAAAGGTGGAACTCAAAAAAAACAATTCATACAATTCAAAAAAAAACAATTCAAAAAAAAGAAAGAACATTGACAAAACTTTTGAAATTTTGGGGTTCTCGGTCGACCAATTTGTGAATAATTAACATCTTCTGAATTTTCCTCAAAATAAAAATATTATAAAGTATGTCGTCCGTTTCCGAAGAACTTTTGAGATTTCTGAATTAAAAAATACAACAGCTTGGGTGGGGTCGATTAACAGGTATCTAACGCATTGTTTATATTTGCTGATTAAAACATTTGAATAATTTAATTTTTTTTAATTTAAAAAATTTAAAATCTTCACTGATTATTAAAATTTATCCAACGGCATTTAAAGTAAGTAGCTGACGTTACAATGCTACATGGTGTTTCTAAGTTTTTAAATTCCATGAATACCGGCTTAGAAGAGTGCTCTTATATTACATTGCAAAAAAAACTGTCTGGCCCGCTTTTTGCCTCTCTTGCTACTAAAACATGTAAATTGTCATGTACCTTGGGAAGATTTTGTATTTTTTATAAACGGGTCGTATAGTTAAAAGTGTATGGGTAAATTGAACTTCATACATTGAAAATTACGCATTATGGAAAAAACCCTGAAATTTGGTGATTTTTATAAAAACAAATGACTAATTTCACCAAAAGCAAAATTCAAAAATACTTTGTTCATTAAAAATGGATGTTGTAGAGTTTAAAAAAAGATTATGTAAAATGGGTACAAAGTATTCTAATCAATGAAACATTCAGTTATTTTTTGCATTCTGTTCAATGTTTCCTAGGCTTCGAATATTACCAATCGTGGAGAATGAACAATATGTGAAGCAAGTGATCTTTTAAATTAGTTTTTAAATTTTAATGAGAAGGAGCGAATAGTACAACGGGACTTCATTGAAACATGTTATTTATAACCGATAAATCATTGCTACAATTTGAGTCAAAAACAAAGTCAAACCACATTTTTCGGCAAACTTTGTGCTAAATTGGGACAAGAGCGAAAGCCTCTCTTGTTTAGGTGGCTGAAACACAAACAAACTCTGGCTGAAACACAAAAAAAAAATTTTGAAACAATTTCAATGACAACGGGCTGTGAATTGTCTTGTTTTCGAGAAACGGCAAAATATAAGGTTGGAGAATTTAGCGTGAGAGGGCTTAAAATGAATATGTTCAGATTTTTTTTATTGTGTTCTTAGAATAAAAAGTTTTGTATATAATTTGTTATATCGGAAAATCTGCCTAACACAATACGATTTGCAAAATTCAAAAGTATTTTATTTGTTGGTGAAACATGGAAAATGATAAAAATTTATTAAGTCATGGTTTTCTTTAAGTGAAGTTGCCTACTGATACATAAAAAATGTATAACTACGTAAAAAAAAGTATTGTCTCACGATTTTTTGAATAAAGTCAGTTTTGCAGTGAAGTTTTAAGAAGCAAAAAAACAGGAAAGTTAAGGAAACAAACAAAATTCCTTACTAGCTTATTGATTTGATTAGCTTAGGCCTTGTGAAAATGTTACCGACCTGACCGTCCAACACAAGACAGTTATTTTTTCATATTCTCTAAAGTAAAAAAAGTTGTGATCAGAAATGAAGATTACATAAATGTTGTTTGTTGTTTATAAGATGATTTCTGTAATCGCTGCACAATCACCAGCGATTTGACTTTCTTAAATTTAAATTTATGAACTGAAAGCAATTTTTTGTCAAATTACCCACTGCAAATATATTTAGCAACTTTAAACTTGAAATTTGTTAGAAAAAGAAGGTCTATGTAAACTCATCAACGTGTTTTAATTGTTTTTGGAGGAAACCGGATGAAACAAATTAGTTTTTTTCCTTATTTATCTTTCCGGGTTTTGAAATATATTTTGCTATATGTAAGGCTCTCTTATGTCTTTTATTTTAGCACATTCACACTTTACAAATCATTAAAACATCTAGCTTTATTACGCTTAACACCAAACAGTGCATTTTAACTGGAATCTCTCATAACTAAAGTTTAAAAAATGTATACTTCCTTTAAAAAAAATTCATGGCCGCGTTGAAACTATTTCTGTCGCATTTCGATATAATTTAAATATAGTGGAAACATTGAAATGCCATGAAAAAAATTGTTTATAAGAAATTCGGTTTTTATGATTGGGAAATTAGGTTTTTCGCGTCATGATACAGGCTTTGCCAGTTCATTTGGTGACAGTTTTTGGTAAACTTTTCATTTGTATTCTTTACTTTTTTTCTTTACTAGCTTATTGATCACTAGCTTACTAGCTTACTTTACTTTACTAGCTTACTAGATCAAACACAAAATTCTTTACTAGCTTATTGATTTGATTAGCTTAGGAATTGTGAAAATGTTACCGACCTGACCTCCAACACAAGTAATTTTTTTGACAGTGTGAAAAGTTAAAAATTGTGATCAGGAATGAAGATTACATAAATGTTGTTTGTTGTTTATAAGATGATTTTTGTAATCGCTGCACAATCACCAGCGCTTCGACACGTTATTAATTTAAATTTGTGAACTGAAAGGAAACGGCAACAATTTATTAAAACATTACCCACTGCAACAATATTTAGCTTTTGAACAACCTTAAACTTGAAATTTGTTAGAAAAAGAAGGTCTATGTGAATTCATCAACTTGTGTTAATTGTTTTTTCAGGAACTCGGCTAAAACAAATTAGTTTTTTTCCTTATTTTTCTTTCCGGGTTTTGAAATATATTTTGCTATATGTAAGGCTCTCTTATATCGTTTTATTTTACCGCATTCACACTTTGCAAATCATTAAAACATTTATCGTTAGCTTTATTACGTTTAACACCAAACAGTGCATTTTAACTGGATTCTCCCATAACTAAAGTTTAAAAAATATATACTTCCTTTAAAAAAAATTCATGGCCGCGTTGAAACTATTTCTGTCGCATTTCGATATAATTTAAATGTAGTGGAAACATTGAAATGCCATGAAAAAATTGAAATTCGGTTTTTAGGATTCGGAAATTAGGTTTTTCGCGTCATGATACAGGCTTTGCCAGTTCAGTTGGCGACAGTTTTGGTACCATTTCATTTGTTATGGGATTTGAAATTACCTATTAACCAGAAGTGCAATAAAATAGTTAAACCTTAGAGAAAATCGGCAAAATGACACCTAGGATAAAATGGATAAAGGTTGAGTTGCTCTAGACTTATTTTGGTGAGATGGGACATACTCCGATTACATTGCAATTAATAAAAAAAGTATACCTTCATTATGAAACATTGTAACTAAATTATTTCAACTATGTAAGCATTGGAAAATTGGTAAAAATAAAAAGAGTACAGTTTAATGTTTCAAAATTTTTTTAAAGGTTGTCAATTGTAAAGGTCAATAATAAGCAGTGAGATGATAAAGGTGGTGTTACTTTCAGACATTCCTTTTTAGATCTTGAACAGTTAATAAGTATTCAAAAAATGATGGAAAATACGTGAGAAATGCTTTATTTCTAATCTGACAAATTGCTCGCCACTTCCCTACTAACTTGAAAAAAACAAGGTCAAACTATATTTTACGTCAGCTTTGTGCCAAATTGTGTACCGAAACAAAGCCTCTCGTCACCTTGAGATCATAAAGCTCAGATTTCTTACAAGATGAAAGATACACAGTTTAAATAAAACAATGAATTGAAAATGATGTACTGACTAGCAAAAATGTATTGAGTGATGAACGAAATGGGACGATGGAATTTTATAGGCAACACTATTTGCTACTCAAGTAAGTGGCAAGTGTCAAAATAACAGACAGTACATTTTTAAACGAGATCACCCAATGAGCATTTCGCTTTTGGCACATTTTATTTATCATTTGCTTGAAACATCAAACTTTTTGGGACCATTAGCTTCTTTTATTTAATTCTCCTCTTTTCCTGAGCATAATCATTTGCAAAGAAGCTGAAGTTGCTACCAAAAAAAAGAAGTAAATTTGAACTTTTTTTTTGAACAGATGAGGTCCCTTGCAGTAAAAGGCTTGCAACCTAGAAAAAACAAAGTGAAACCAAAACATTGACATGCAAAAAAAAGTTTGCAAGGTCTTCCTGCATTCATGGTAATTTCAAAATCTACGTAACATTCAACAATTTTCTCCTAAACTTTAATAAGAACACCAAAAATGCAATTTATTGTTTTATAAACATTGATAAAAAACAGAATTATGGTCCATTTTCTGATGTTGTCAAGTTTTTGAAGAATTTCCAACTACAATGGTTGTTGGTGTCCTAGTGCATTCTTTTCCTAACATTCTCGTAAAAGGTCTTCTTAAGTGAGAGGAGAAACTGATAACCACAAATCTGAAACAAGGCCTTAACTAAATTTTAAAGCTAAAAACTAACCCATCAAGAGCATTTACACAAACAAAAGACATAGTACTGAAGGTGAACATCAATTGACTTGGGAAACATTAAGGTGAGATTGAGGATGTCAAAGACGTAAAGACAGTCTTCCACTACTTTCTAAAGACTACGGTAGTTTTTAATGAAATTGTAGTTTACCTGAGCGAACATTACATTGTTTTGGCGTACACGACGTCGAGATTCGATTGAGGTTATGGCGTCATTGATTTTCTGGAAGGTGAGAGGTGAGATTTAAAGAGAGAGAGAAAGAGCAGGAGAGAGAGAGAGGAAGAGAAAGAGAAAGAGAAAGAGAGAGAAAGAGAGAGAGAAAGAGAAAGAAAGAGAGGATTATAAAGCGAGAAAGAGAAAGAGAGAGAGAGAGAGAGAAAGAGAGAGAGAGAGAGAGAGAGAGAGACAGAGAGAGAGAGAGAGAGAGAGACAGACCTACCGTATCATAAAGCATTTTTGCAAAAGTTGTCGTGTCCAATAAAATAGCTGTTCCAGCGGTACCATATACAAAATACGAAGTTAGGTCCAGAGCGATAGCAAAATCAACTCCTTCTGGGGCTTCGGGGCTCCACAGAAGAAATGCTTGGTCAAACATGTACCAGCATTTCATAACGTACCACACTGTAGAGAATGCTGTGGCAAATGAAACTGACATTACAAGACCAATCTGAAGGAGCTTCTGTCTCTCTCTCTCTCTCTCTTTCTCTTTCTCTATCTCTCTCTCTCTCTCTTCACTCACCCCTGCATAGCAAATGTTACAGTACGTATTATACTTCAAAGGAGAAAACACAGCAATCAATCGATTCAGAGAAGTAAGAATTTGAATCAGAAGCACTGAATAGTAGCAAAGACCATTGCAAATGTTTCCAAGGAGATAGTTTACTTGCATGAAGCTCCAGATAAAGGTGTGACCGCTTAAAATCTTAACTTCCTTAGGGTCCTTAAAGTTTAGCTCACAAAAAAGCGATTGGAGTGGCCCAAAGAAAGAAAATCAGGCAGCTGATTGTGAAGAAAAACGATTTGGCTGCATTGAAAAAGACAAAAGGGTTACGTCTTTGTTTTCCCATGACAAAGTTGGATACAACGTAGAGATGGGAAAGAAGACCAAGCAGCGAGAACTGAAAAATCAATACTTTTTTTTAAGTTGGGCCAACTTACAAATAGAACAAGCAATCCTCCGACGATGTGGAAAGTGTCCATTTGTAGAGTCTGAAAGTAGAAAGTGTTAAAAAAAGCTGAGCTGTTTAAAAAAATTAATGTTAAAGGGACAGTCAGGCGGCTTTTTCATTTCCTTTTCATTGGATACGGTCGGTTTTTTTGCACCAGGAGTTACGGCCCGCCTTCGGCGGTCCTACACTCCTGGGGCGGCCTCTGGCCGCACAGTTAGGCGGCCTTCGGCCGCAAAGCTATCAAATGTACCCCATGGCAAATTTTAGGTTCATGCTAATTTCCGCCCTTCCCACCGAATGACCGGTCGCCAACCTAGGAAATGCGGCCGACCATATTTTTGCCTAACACGCTGCGCTGTTAACAAAAAGAAAGAAACGGCCAAGTGTATATAAGGACCAGAAGTTACGGCCCGCCTTCGGCGGGCCTCACTCCTGGCATGTGTGAAATCGGCACATCAGTAGCTTCCTTTTGATACTGAAAAACGAAAAGTTAATTTCTAAGAGGCGGCCTTCGGCCGCTAGGGTAGGCGGCCTACGGCCACAGTTCGCAGCCTTCGGCCGCTCAGTGCGCCGCCTACGGCCGCGAAACGGTGCCTGCGGCACCGCCAGCCGCATTTGCCCGCCAACCGCAAGGAAATGGCCGGCCATTAAGATAGGCTAATTTAAAGACAACCATCGAGAGACGGGCGAGAGATAACGGGAAATGAGAGAGCGCATGCAGCGCATTTTGGCGTCTAACAAACCTCGACACACACACACACCGTTTCTCAAATGAATTAAGGAGGATAATCAAAAATGCTAAATCGTCTCGCGCCCTCCTCATTTCCCTCATTCTCTCATTCAAATTAGACTGGCACTAAACGCAGGACACATTGACCGTCCGGGCCATCTACACTTTCTGTAGATGGAAACCCGAAATCGGCCACTTCGAGGCCGATTTTCTCAAAAACTAGGGCTTTGCGACATAAGGTCCCAAAGAGTTTTTTGTACAACTGAATTTTCTCTTTCATATGAGACAAAGTTGCAAAAGCCGCCTGACTGTCCCTTTAAAGTGAATTAAGAAAAAAAGATAATTGCTTTCAAAAAAAGTTGTGATCAATGTTTTGCAATAGTGTTAACTCAAAAACATTTCGTTGGGGAATAGTCTCAGTCAAACACAAAAGGGAAGTGCATTCGTTTTAGAAATCAGTAAACGCCGGACGGGAAAGTCGTAATGCCGCAAGAATCATTAAATTTTTTGATACAATTTTTCAATAGAGTTTCTCAGGATAAACACTGACTAAAAAGTTAGAAAATTCTAACACAAAAAATTATTTTGTTTTGAAAGCCGCTTCAAGGTTTTCGCTTTTTATTAAATGTGTTTTGATTTGAAAAAGCGCAGTATAGCCTGTCTCCCATTTCCGGTTCTTCTTATCTCAAAAAAAAGTTTTTTTTCTGAAACTATTTTCTGTCATTTTTATCTTGTTTCAAAGTTTCGCCGTTGTGTGAACTTTATCGAAATGACTATTCTGCAATTAGATGTCCAAATGCTGGGAAGGCAAAAAAAATTAAAATTAGTTTCAAGGTAACTTATGTTTTTTCATGGTGTTAAGGTAAAATCTGTTTGTGAATTGTCAATCGACTCCTGGGAAGAATATATCATTGAAATTTAAAATCCGTAAACACAGGATCTGCAAAACGTAACGCAGAAAGTTTTGTTAGGAGTAGCCAAAAGTTAAATAATTCTAACTTTTCAAAAAATATTTTTGTGTTGAAACACACTTCACGGTTTCGTCACTTCTTTGAATTAGTTTTGATTTATGAAGAGCACTGTCGTTTCTTCTAAGATTGCTTTATTAATCAAAGGAGAACTGTATTCTTGCGGCTTTCGGATGCTTATTATATGGGCGGTTGAACACAGCTTTCATAAGTAAAAACCGAAAACGGGGCTTTAAAAAGGTTATGTGATGGGAATTGAACTCTGAACGGGTTAATCTTTTTAGAAAAAGCTTGTAATTTCCGGTTGTCTGGAGAAAATACATTTAAAAAATTCTAGGAAAAACCAAAAAGCAGAAACAGGAAATCTTCAGAAAGGGGAAAGCAGAGTAAAAAAGGAATACGTAGTTGCGCGTGATTCTCGAAATTGCTTGCTTCCTATTTCTTTTGCATCAAATGACCATCTTTTTCGTTTTGAAAAGAGCTAGTTAATGTTCTATTTTGGGCAGTCTTTTTCTCTACCAATAAGCACTTTGCAATATGTATAGTTCAAAGGCTCTCTCTCTCTCTCTTTCTTTCTCTCTCTCTCTCTCTCTCTCTCTCTCTCTCTGTCTCTCTCACTTTCTCTCTAACCTGACCTGCTTCATTTTCGTGAAATCTTTTTCGTTTTAAGCAAACGCATTAATTTCATTCACGTGTTACGCAGCAGTTTTTTGTCTTTAATTTTATGTAGCCACTGTGTAAATACAATCATTTGCGTTGGTACATATATATGCTTAATGTTTTTAAGGGTTTTTAATGTCTTTTATTCTTTCTTTTATTCTTAAAGTTAGGGTAAACTACAAAATAAGCACTTGGAATATGTAACAAAAGCAGGTCACTCTAGCCCAATTCTAACGTTTTTCATTTTTTGCTTGTTTTTAATATAACCTAAATGTTTCGTCAGTTAGTCAAAAAATCATTTTATATTTTGGTGATACTTTTTTCTTTTGTGCCATCATATCAAAACTATGCTAATGTTACTTTCATAAAAATGTATCCTGCCGCCGGATTTCATCATTTGGTTGTTTTAAAATTTTTCTGGAAACCATCACCTTTTCTCACAATGTTTTTGTCCTTGGTTTTGGCGTTCCAAAGTGATTCGAGTAAAAATTAGTTGAAAACCCACTGCGAAACTGATTTTTCAGTCATTTTGAAGGGCATAAAAATGATTTTATTGAAAGTTTCTTTTTTTAAATTTACCTCAGTACACATTTATGTAAATATGATAAATCCTTGGTCATTACTCAACGGAAGATCTTTTCAGATAATCACTAAACTACATTTTCTTTTATGCTGTTGTAAATATAATATTTTCGATTTTTTGTTCACTTGTATGTTTCTTTAGAAACACTAAAAGTTTTACTTGATTCTGGAGTAATACCATAATGAAAAAGCGTCCCTATTGAAAAAGAACAAAAATTTATAATAGATTAATTCACAAATATGAAAACGATAAAACACATTAAACGTAGCCAGGGTTGCAGGTCTTTGAAATACGGCAAACAATAAAAAGCGGCTTAAAATGGATTATAAATGACGGCAATCAACGTTTTTTTTGTAAACTTTTAAAGTTTGAAACTTTGAATTGATTGTTTTGTTTTCGAACTTCATGCCATTAAAAATGTTGTTATTCAGAATTTTTATTTTTTCATTCTACTTTTTTTTTAAATTTAAGGTTTTCTATAAATGTCCAGCAATAATAGGTCATTTCTGAATTCGTTTTGTCTAATGTGTCTAAAAAATTAATTAAATGTTTCTTCAATCTTTTAACTTAATTAAAATGTTCTGTGTGTATTAGTAGTGCATCAAATTCCAACTGAATATTGCCGAGTCGTAATCGTGCATAGGCTGTAATTAGTTGCTGACTGGATTCGCAACGACCTGGGAAGAAACTGGGGCAAACTACACTTTGAACACGAGCGTGATTAAAATTCTCTTGAAAGAGCTCATTTTGTTAAATGTACACTTTTATTCACCGAAGAAGGTAAATTACACCGAACAATTAAAAGTTTAAAAATGAAAAAATTGTTTTGAAACAGTAGAGTGCAAATTAAATGTGAAAACCGACATCGAAAAGGTTATAGGATGAGAATTGAAGTCAGGAAATGTCATGTCAGAACATGAAAAATTTTCAAAAAACGTGTAAATTCCGGTAATTAAGCGAAATTCCATGAAAACAAAGAATATTTTTTGTTAATATACGTAAGAGAAACATAAGAGCAAAAATAGGGAAACTTAAGAATCTCACAATCATGCTGAAAAAGGAGGAAAGTTTAAATTCGTAGAAGTCACTGATGTTTCATTATCTCTCTATATTGTTTTTTTTCCAAATTCATGGTAGTCGAGTAGAAATCATGCATAGGCTAGATGAAATCATGTTCTATAAGTATTTTTGACTTGAAGCAACGCTTTAAATTTTGTGATTGAACTTTTAAGGAAATTCTTCTCAATATTATACCTGGTTAAACGAAGGTGGGCAGCCTTCAAAGAACAATAACAAAAAATAACATATGAAAAGAACAATCAACTGGTAACCTACATTTTTAAAAGCTTAACCTTACAATGTAAACTACAAAAACATGGATTCAACAACTAAAAACTTTGTTGCTTCGTTGGTATTTGTTGGTAATCATTTTTATAAAAAGTTCACTTTAGTGTTTTAGTACATTTTTGAAGCATTTTGTGTTCAGAAAATGTATTATAGTCATAACTACGAAAAGTAAAATATGTAACACGATGCCTTGTGACAATAAAAAAAAAACACCTTCACGGCAAACTCCCCAAAGTGTGAAAAGCAAAGAAAAACAAGCAATATAAACAAATGTGTCTGGTGTTTACAGATGTGTATTGTTCTGAAAATATTGCTCAGTAATCACTTGTAGGTTATAATTAGTTTCCTGGCTGAATTGGCAACGGCCTGGGAATAAACTGGGGAAAATTTGAGTTTGAGCCGTGCAATTACAATTAGGCGAAACTATCTCTCTCTCCCTCTCTCTCCATCTCTCCCTCTCTCTCTCTCTCATTAATGACGTCATGCTGTCAAGTGCCATTTTTTTGGTTCCACAAAAGCCTCATTAATTAATTTATCTGTTTGTTAGTAAGCGCCGAATCCGAAACAAAAAAAATAAAATGTGAAAATAATTTTTGAAACAGAGGAGTAAATTACCAAAACTCACTGGTTGAAAACCTTGGAAGCAGAAAACTAAATAATTTCTTAAGTGAAACCGGACACATTTCAGAAAGGTTATGGGACGAGAATTGAACTCACAGAATGTCATGTTTGAGTAGACCAAATCATCGAAAAAACGTATAATTTCCGGTAGTTTAGAGAAATTACATAAAGAACATGTTATTGCACATTTCTTTTACTTGTACGCAATGGAAACAAAAAAGCAAAAGATGAAAGCTTAAGAATTCAATTAAAAAAGGTTGTCAAAAAGTAAAAATACCATAAAAACCTAATATTTCAATTTTAGCAGTGTGTTCCTCTTTCCTTTGCATCAAACGGTCATTGGTTTTTTAAGCGAATGATAGTATTTTTAGCATTCTTTTTTGAGTACATCGTAATTCTCGGAGACATTTCTATCTATGAGAAAAATAAGAAAAAATCATTTATTTTTACGATGGTAATTTTATTTCAAACAACATGCTCGCTTTTCAATAAAAAGAAGAAATCATGGAAAACATATATTTTGTATAAAACAATGAGCTTATTTTTACAAGTTATATTCTAATCAAGTTCCAAGAAAAACGTGTAGAGTAAATTGTTTTCAACAAAATAGTAATTGTTTTTTTAACTTTATAAACAATATTTTTCTAAAAAAAATTATTTTTACTTTATAAAACAGTAGAGATGTTCCCGCCCTTGTATGTTGACACCATTTTTTTATTTAAAAGTTTTTTTTTTTTTTTGAAAGACGTAATGTAGAGAAGGAAGTTTTAAATTTGACTGTACATAAAAAACTCGATATCCTATTTTGTTTTTAATCACAGTTCATCTACCACAGTAATGGTGATAAAGTAGTTTTGATCTATTTTTTGGATGAAACAATTAATGGAGTTTAAAAAAACTAAAGCAATTTTTTAAACTTTTGGTAATTTTGAGCAGTCGCTGTTCAACAAACCTCCTTATTATATTGGGTTACTTTCACTAACATAAAGGAAAAAAAGAAATTTTGAATTCTGAAATTTTTAAAAATTCTCCTGCGTACTGCTGGAATTGAAAGCGACATGTAAATGAGAAAGTCTATTCCGTGAGAAATGCCAGCTCCCGTGATGTGAAATCAAACTTTCAAAGAAATGATTAAACCAAAAAGGCGTCATACAAAGAAATAAAATAATTTTCCAACCATAGTGCGTAGGAAAAATTGAAAAAGTATTGTTGTTTACAGTATTTTTGAAGATCATTTAAATGTTTTGCTAAAACATAATTGTTTCGCATGGGTTGTTGGTGCATTGAATGGGAGGTTCGTTAATTTGTCTTTGACTTGAACATAGTAGAAGCAAAAATTAAATCAAATAAGAACAGTTAACAAAAATGAGGGGGAAAATACAATGCCTTTTGCCGACATTAGGTGTTTTCATATTCGGCTCGCACTCTTTCGGAATGCATTTAGCTTTAGAAATCAGTCGTGGCCTTCTTGTAATGGTCAGATGTCTTCACAAAAACCGTGTGTCAGAACACAAGAAGAGAAAATCAGCTCAGCGAAGAAGAGAAATCACCTTACAGAAGAGAAATCAATCAACATGAAACAAAGCTTCAATAGTGACGTCAGCTTAATTACTGTTGAAGTGTAGGATTATATGAGTATGATTCTCCATAAATCGGATTTTGTCATTTCTTGTATGTCAAGTTGTTTTCAGAGCATCATGGCACACTTCTATGACAAATTGTTGCCGAACTGGAAGATGCTAATTAACATCGTAATAAAACATGCAACCAATTCAGAAAAAATATTGAAAAAAGGAATTGTTTCGTTTTCCTAAAAAAAAATAATTTATTTCAACTAAAACAACCGTTTCATAAACCACTTACTTTGTTTTTTTATAAAACGAATCGTTAATTTTTTTCTCTATCATGTTCTCTTAATTGCACTTAGACAGTTCGTGTGTCTACTTTCAAATTTTTCTTTTTCTTCCAAGAAGTAATGGAAAGCTGAATCTGATTCTACAAAACATTAAACTAACCTTTTGAAGAAAAAACAAAGATTTCCCTAATTTCCAGTAAAATGAGAAAATCAGAAATTAAGTTTGACAAGTGTGTGTAGTGAGAAAATTATATTCAGAAAACAAGAGAGCGTCAGAAAACAACCGAAAAACTTCTTCAAGAAAATGTGAACTCAACGACCTACAATCAACAATTCGTCATAAAACCAAAATCACAAAACAGCCAATTGTACTTGATGCATTTCAGCCGAAATGTAAAAAATATAAACTTTTAAAATATAGGAGCATATAATATAAAATATATACAGAATTACAACTGAACTTTTTTATATTGAGCATCAAACAACGGTGAACTAACCAACAGCTCACAAAAACTGCAAGGAAACAAAATGACGTTGATAAAGTTAATGAATACCTTTTGAAGCCACATTTAAGCATAAAAAGTTACGCAACAAAGATGGCCACAAAATTCGCGGGGGTACTAGTATGAAACATAATGTTTCTGCTAAAACATTGAAACGACAAAGTAACAAAAATTATGACAAATACTTGAAATAGTACAAATCCAGAAACTTGAAGCCAGCTTTTCAGAAAATATTTATAAGCTGGCAATCTTCTCACTGTTAATAAAGATTCTAGTTTTCTCACATTAGAAAAGTTTTCCTTATATAATTTTTTTAAAAGTTCTGACAAGTTTTCACGGATTTTAAATGTGTTTTTTTTTATGAAAAAGTTTGGAACCTAACATAATTTTGTTCGAAGGTACATCGTTCAATTTGTCTTTATGAGTTTTCCACTAAAAGAAAAATGCAGGCAAAATCGGAAAAAACGCCATATATCATTGTTTCGATTTCGGCAAACAATCAAAGGGAAAATCAGCCTAGCAGATAAGAAATGATAAGAAAAACAAGACCTAATGAAAATTTTACAAGTAATCTAAATTTTACATAAAAAAATATATATATGGTAACTGAAATGAAACAAGTGTTTCAGAAAATATTTATAAAATGCCAAAATTGCGACTATTAATTGTCATCTTGTCGGTGTTTTCACAGTTAAAAAGTGGAACTTTTCCAGAACATTTCGCCCGAATTGTTTTTCTGTGTTATAATGCATTTTGATGTTTATAAAGATGTGAACAAAACCATCAAAACATTGGAATGATGAGGCAAAACCTGGGTGAAATCATCAATTTTTGTAAATAAAATGGTGTCATATTTTATCCAGGTTTCTGCAATGCCAGATCGCTTGTTCAAACAAGCCAAAATTATCACATTATCCTGAAACCTCCCACTAGTGTGTTTGTATATTTTAAATATAACTCAATTTCATTAATTAACTGCTAAGATGAAGTCACTGTTGCAGCTTTTTAATATTTTGATGAGTTTCTGGTTCCAACAGTAAGTTTCTTCGGGGTGATTTTATTTTATTTTGTTTGCCAGAATCGATAAAACGTGCTAAAAGAAATCTAGAAACTGTTTTAACAGTTTCTAGATTTCTTAAAATACACAGAAAGTGTCAATTCTTTTTTTCAAGTAGATGAAACATTGTAAATGAAACATTCGATTTGGATTCCATAAATTCATTTTTTCAAGGAATATTTCTTTAAAGACCGGTTGCTTTATGAAAATGAAATCCTAAACAATAGTGTTAAACTTGTAGTTATGTTAGCTAGTAGGTTAAATCTATGTATGTAGTAGATTAAAACTTAAAAAATAATAAAACAATAATTTTTGCATACCTGACCCTAACGTTTAGATGTTTTCTAACAAAAAAGGTGTTTCCGCTATAAACTTTGTTAGTTAAGTTTCCGTATCGTTCTCTATATTCTTGGAGAATCGAAAACATTTGAAAACGAGAAAAAAAACAGAGGGTTTGTCTGCTGTTTTTACTTTCGCTGCTTGCTTGCTGGCGAGCTAAACTTGGTCCAGTAAATTTAAGGCCCAATTTTCGAGAAAACAATTGTTTATTCTGACCGAACACCTCGATCACAGGTTTTCCAGTAACAAATACATATCTTTTCGAAAAACCTGAAAAAGTTTTTAAAAAATGTCAAAAAATTAAATCGAGTCAACGTTTTAAAAAAAATTTTCAAACAGGATAGTTCAGTTATGCATATTAACTTAACCTGAACATTCGGCGTATTCCATTACTATAACTGAATTATTGAACATATGATTTTTGAGATTTTCATATTTCGTTTCAAAATGTTGTTAAAACCAGCTTAAACATGGTTGGGAAATCAGTGATGGGGGACGGAAATGAGATACTACAACAATGTTCAGATTACCAAAAGTTTAGAAATTATCAACCCGGGAAACAAAATGACGACTGAAAACATTTTTTTGAAGTTGCTTGCGTGCGAAACATATGAACTATGTGTAATCAGAAAAGTCACTGGAGACGATTGGAAAAGAAAGTTTTATATATTTAACTTATTGTGTATTTAGTTAAATTAAGTTAAAAAGTATTCTCACCGCATACTGGAAGGAAAGGAGTAATTCAAAAAATGTAAGAAATTTTATAAATCTTAATTTTTTTTAATACGTTAATAATATGGAATCATAGTTTTAAGCAAATCTTATAAAACAAATTTATCTAGTGATTGACAATGATGTTGACGTGCCCTATTTGGTAATGAAGACTTCAAGTCAAGGTTGCTAATAAACTCTGGTTTTTTTTATCAGAATTTGGAGTGCACTTGAATTTTGAACATTTTTTGTCAACTCAGTAAGCTTTAGTTAGCCGATATTAGGCCTGTCTGCATATTCATCTCTTACTTTTCTGAATACATTTAGCTTTATCTTTCAGTCGTGGCCTTCTCCTATTGGCCAGCTCTTTGCATAAAAACCCTCTTTCAGAACTCTCATCCACATTCGTCTGCGAGATGTCTCTTGCGATCCGTCTGCTCTTGTTCATCGGCCTGGTCTCCGCCCTCCCTACCTTGAAGAGAAGCCGCAGGGATCTTGACTTTGATGCCAAATTACGTGACAAACTGCGACTGAGTAAACTTTACTCTATTGGACGGGGAAGACTTCTAGTTGGAGAGGAAGGCAGCTACCGTAACTTCAAGGACGCCAAGCAGATTCTCCAGATTCGGGAGGGTTTAGAAAGCTTGTTCCAGCAGCCCAGAAGGATCAACAACGATGAAGTCAACGATTCTGGATACCTTCAACTGACGGAGGAGGAGTTGGATGAGGTTGTTCGTATTGCTGACCGAATGGTAGCCAGACACACCGGAAAGATTGCAGCCCTCGTCGATGTTGGAACCCAACGCTACAAGACTGGAGAGCCTGCCAAATGGGAGAACTATAAATTGGCCGAGGAAACATTGAACCACATAACCCAGTATTTCGGATTGCAAACCGGAGGAGAAATCACTGTGCTCAATGCTGGACTCCTCCATCTGAAAGGATTCGAACTGAGGAAACTGAGGCTTAATATGGCCAAGTTGATTGCTACCAAGGTTGAGAACTGATCGGCACTTCTTAGGTGATCTCGAATAAATGATTTTTGAAACATTGGTGCAGTTAGTTTCCTAATGACATTATCCCAAAAGACGATTTCGGTAAGACATTATAGTAGAAAGTTATGTTGTCTAAATGAATTAGCATGAAGCGTCAAAGTAATGTCTTTGCAAAAAAACCATTCAAGAAAACAAATGGAATTCTTGTTTAAATTTCGATTCCACAGCAACATAATTAGGTTATCAACTTATTGTCTGCCAAAAGTATATTTTCATGTTGTACCTAGATTTGATTTAAAACAATAAAAAGATTTCCAGAGTTAAAAAACTGAAACAAAACACAAAAAAGTTGATTATCTTCCACACTGAATGTGAGACTTTATATGTAACTGCAAGGTTAAAAACCAGAGAAGTTAGGAATTCTAATTCTGACAAAATTAGAATATTTTGTTTTTAAAAACATTGTGAAGTCGCTTTCTCCAGAAGTAATTGTTTTTTGATTGGTTTAACATCTAAAAATTCGCTTTTCACCAATGATCCAAAATCCAATAGTTCAAAAATACGCCCTTGCTCAATCTAAATAGTTATTGTATAAAACACAAAATATAAACAGTATTTGTTTTATTTCAATCATATTTTTGCAACATCACTCCACTGCTTAAAATCCCCGAAAACCTTTTCCCGATTGATAAACTTAAGTTAGAAAAACTATAACATCTCATTGAAACCTTCAAAGATCATTAAAAGCTTTTTCCTTCTTTCACTAATGTTTAATTATTTTTTTTCGGTTTGCTTGTAAATTACAAAAGAAGATCATTTGGTTACTATAGTCGAATTTGTTTGCGTTTCAATTGTGAATGTTGAAATATCGAAGTGATATTTTTCTTCCCAGAAAAATGAGTTTGGTAGACGAAAAAAATGTCCCTTTCCGAGAATCGTTCTACTTCAAAACATTCTTATTTCGATTTCATAACAAAACTATCTTAAAACGTACCCTTTTGAACATTCTTTCGAAAAAAAAACTTATTTTGTCAATTAAACAGTAAGTCAAATTTAATCGCTACTGAAAATTTTTCTAGAATTTTTTTAAACTATCGGTTAACCACAAGAACTGTATCTAAATTCATTCAATCAAAGATTTCAAACTTGTTCAAAAACAATAAAAAAAAACAGCTGGCCACACTTTTTGGACTTAGACGTAGCTAACTCCAAGGCAGAACTGAAGTCACTGTTTCAGATACAGCCCTATTGTTTTAGTTTTATTTAAATTGTTAGTTCAGGCTTGAGGCATCCATTTTCTTCAGTTTATCTAAATCGATAAGGATGTAAGCTTTCGTTTGCCGACATTAGGCCTGTCTGCATATTCATCTCCATTTTTTGAATACATTTGTCTATAGCTTCCAGTCGTCCCCTTCTCCTATTGGCTGTTCCTTTCTATAAAACCTGAGGTCTTCAGCTTTCAATCACATTCGTCTCCAAGATGTCTCTTGCGATCCGTCTGCTCTTCACCGTCGGCCTGGTCTCCGCCCTTCCTTTTTCTCAAAGGGGTGCCGAGGACTACTCCGAAGTCGCCAGCCGTGATGGACAACGTCTGGGTGAACTTGGCCAGCTCGGATACGAAAGACTGCAACGAGGAGAAGAAGGCAGCTACCGTAACTTCAAGGACGCCAAGAACATTCTGCAGGTTCTGGAGGCTCTCGGAGGAAAAATCAAGCCCAGGAAGATCACCAACGACAAAGTCAACGAGTCTGGACTTCTTCAACTGACTGAGGAGGAGCTGGATGAGGCCGATCGCATTGTCAAGCGAATTGAAACCAACTTCTTGCAACAGATCTTAATGCTTACCAGTGTTGGCTTCCAACGTTACAAGGCCGGAGAACCCGCCAACTGGGAGAACTACAAGGAGGCGGAAGAAACTTTGAATCTTTTTTATCTGTATTTCGGAGGGCAAGCCGGAGGAGAAATTACTGTGCTCAATGCTGGACTCCTCCATTTGACCAAGGTCGAACTGATGACATTGAGGTTCATGTTGGGAAAGCTCATTGCTACCAAGGTCGAGAACTGAAGGGATGTTTTCAGTTTGCCTTAGAATAAATGATTATTGAAATTATGTTTTGTTAGTCTACTCTACACTAACGTTAAAAAGGGAGCAGTCAATAACTGGGCCCTTCAGTCCACTGTTTCAAAAATGTTTTGCCAACTTTTTCCGTCAAAGGACTGCTTGTAAGATGCAATATCGCCCAAGAAGACAACATAATGATACCATATTCGATTTTTGTTGCGCTTCAAATATTAATCGTGAAGTATCGAAGTAATCACGTTTTCTCAAAAAATAAGAATGTTAAAAAAGTTTGGTATTCGTTAAAACAAAATTATTACATTAAGTTAACCACGGTTTTATTATGTTTTGCTGTTTTTGAAAATGATTAAATTTCCATTGAAACAGTGAACTTCAATTTATCCTCTTGAAATTAAGGAAACAAAACACAAAGTCGAAAAGTTTTTTTTAAAATTAAATCTTGTTTTTTTTAATAAATTATATAATTTATGGATTGAGGTTATAAAAACACCGAGCAAAAATAGTATAGAGCAAAAATTTTAAATTAACTAAACAGATTTCAATATTTTGTAAAAACGTCACCGCCTCATTTCTTTAATTGAAAAAAGTATACTAATTGAGTAAATTTTGAGTTAAAATCAACGCGCAGCTTTTCATAAATGATGAGGGTCACCATTTTCAGAAAACAATTTTTTCAGCGCAACAGAAAAATTATTTTATTTTCAGTCGACAAATTTGCATTTAGTAAAAAGAAAATCGTCAACCAAACTACTGCAACAATTGTCTTTTAACGAAGAAAATTCAAGGAATAACTGAATCCTCCAACTAATATAGATTGCTAAAAAAAAATTTAACAGAACACTTTTTTTCAAAACTAAACTAGTCACGGTTGCGATTAAATTTGCATGGTTATTTGCTCAGTTTTTAGCAGCATTTTGTTTCTTCATTTGGCCAAAATCGTTAAGGCTGTAAGTGTTCGACTGCCGATATTAGGCCTGTCTGCATATTTAGCTTGCGCTCTTTCTGAATACATTTAACTATAGACATTAATCGTTATCTTTTACTTTATTGATAAAAAGTTTTTATACCCCATTTCAATGGTTTGTTAAGTCAAAAACTGTTTGATCGACGCTCCATCCAAATCATGTCCAGATCAATTTTTCCGTGAGAAAACAATTTTTTCTGTTTTATTTGAAAGTTTTGAGTAAATTTACATGAGAGTAAAAGTTGGTATTGGTAATTTTATTTTTTTTCAGAACAATTCAACTTTTAATGATATTACAATAAGAGAAAACTTTGTTTTTCTTTGTTTTGAGATTGTTAGCTGAAACTTCTAGCTATTCAAATTTTTGAAACAATAAACCACATGCAAGAATTGCAAATTTTGGAATCATTACGATTACCCAAATTTACTCAATATGCTAAAACAAGATGTCATTTAACTTTTCTGAATTTTTTTAACACTTCACAGTGGGGAGACTATATTGATTCGTTGATTTTCCAGAATTATTCTGCAGTAGTTGAAACAGCGAACTGACATTTTACTAAACATAACTTACAATGTTTCATACTGGAAATTATAATTTGTATCTCATTTCTTTGGACGCCATTCATGTGAAATTTGACATTTCTTATCAAACTGAATGTGATACAGCTTTGGAAAACATTCTTTTTGCCTACTTTATCTGCAGCCTACAAAGTGAAACAGAGAACGCGTATGAAGACATCATTGCATTTTCGTAAACACTAAAATTGAAACGTTGTCGAAGCAACATTCAAATAATTTAGATTTGTTTTCATTAGAGAAAACCAGTCAATGCAGATTCGGCGGCGAGGATTTCAACAAAATTGAGAGTTTGGTTCTTTTAAAGACGATTGCATCACAAAAAAAACAATCGGAACCCTGCTGCACTAAAATATTGTGTAAAATAAATTTTTACAAACAAATGCATATTTTGTTTAATGTAAATCAAACCAACAAAAATCCAATTGTCGGGCAAATGTACTGTATGTGACACTACCTGTATTTTAGTAGTAATTCAAAAACACTGAAGTAATTTCGTTAAATTGTCAATTTTCTTATAAAATATTCAATTCAAGATTACACCTTTTTGAAATTATTTTGCTTTTACCATTCAATGATTTGTTCTTATAATTATCGATGACTGTTTGATCGACGCTAGATTGACCAAATCATAAAAATCAATTAATTCTGTCTTATACATTTGACAGTTGTGTGTAAACTTTCATGAGAGTATAATTTGCCCTCAAAGTATTTTTATGGCGGAAATTACCCGTGATGCAGTGAAAATTTTATTTTTCAGAAGTCTTTAAACTTCCAATGAAATGGCTAACCGACTACAATTTCTGTTTTTTTCAACTTTCTTGAAAACCGTTAACAAAACTGGCGGAGTTTCGATATGATTCGACATTTCTGCAACTTTTTCTTTTTAGTTCCTGCAATCGGACCCACAGTGAGGGATTAATTTTTGGAAATTCTTCTGCAGTGGCTGAAACAGATAAAAGACGTTGTTGTAAGCATAACTGAATCTTTTGCCTAGTTCATTTAACCAGAAAACTAATTGATCTCTCAAGACGAGAATCTGAGGTAAAATGTGATTTTTTTTATAAATTGAGAAAGTGTAATTTCATTTTCTTTTCCCCGTTGTAAAGTGTAAAAAAATTCAGAAAAGTTAAATGACATCATATTTTAACAGATTGATTAAATTTGGGTAATCGAAGCCAACATTTGCAATTCTTGCATGTGGTTGATTGTTTCAAAAATTTGAATAGCTAGAAGTTTCAGCTAACATATCTAAACAAAAAAGTGTTTTCTCTTAGGCGGCTTTATTAATCATTTAAAAATATAAATAGTAAGTAGCTTGCTGAAAAAAATTCTGAAAAAATATAAAAATACCATCCTCTTTTTTTTCGAAGAAAAGAAAAGCTACTTTGAGCCAAAATTCCGATGTTACCCTGTTGAGAAAACAAGAAGTCTATCAAATTTAAATGAAAAGGAATTTGGCTCATTGGTTTTTCGCCAGATATCAATTATTTGAATGTTACAGCACCAATGTGTCAATTCACTCTTTTGGAAAGTGCAATATTTGATCTACAAATCCTGGTGTCAATAAAATACAATGGGCAGAATGGATTTTTCCCTCTCTTTCTCTCTCTCTCTCTCTCTCTCTCTCTTTCTTTCTCTCTTTCTCTCTCTCTCTCTCTCTCTCTCTCTCTCTCTCTCTCTCTTTCTTTCTCTCTTTCTCTCTCTCTCTCTCTCTTTCTCTCTCTCCATCCCTCTCTTTCTCTCTCTCTTTCTCTCTTTCTCTCTTTCTCTCTCTCTCTCTCTCTCCCTCTTTCTCTCTCTCTCTCTCTCTCTCTCTCCATCCCTCTCTTTCTCTCTCTCTTTCTCTCTTTCTCTCTCGCTCTCTCTCTCTCTTTCTCTCTCTCTCTCTCCCTCTTTCTCTCTCTCTCTCTCTCTCTCTCTCTCTCTCTCTCTCCATCCCTCTCTCTCTCTCTTTCTCTCTTTCTCTCTCGCTCTCTCTCTCTTTCTCTCTCTCTCCATCCCTCTCTTTCTCTCTTTCTTTCTCTCTACTTGCCTGTCTGATTTAGATTTGCCTCTGGCTCGTCGGGGTGACCTTTGCTGTTCTACCGTATCAAGATGAAAGATTCACCGATGACTATAAGCGCCTCGATGAACTCTTCAAAATTGGACAGGAAAGATTGGAGAGAGGAGAGGACGAGAAAAACAGTGATTACAACGACGCATTGCTGAACCTGCAGTTTCTGGAAAAATTCAAAGGAAACCCCAAGCCTTGGGAGCTTCCAGTTGAGGAAGTCAGAAACTCCGGTGTCCTTCATCTCACAAAGGAGGAATTCGCCGAGTTCTACGCGATTGTTGACAGAATTTTCCAAACCACGAAACACGAAAAAACTCACTCTGAAAGTTTAGAATAAAAGTCATTTCATTAAAAACCATTTTTGTTTGGAAATATTCAAATGGTAGTTTGAAAACCTAATAAATATTTCAACTGTTTTAACGCATTTGCATGTTTTTATAGGAAAAGAACGTTTTCCTATTATAAATGTTTTCTTTTAAAATCATTTTAAAACACGTTAGTTTTACTTTAAAAAAAATGACTCATGTTTTGCCATGTTTAGAAAATGTGAGTGTTTCAGCTCCTTCCCATTATTGCAGACACCGATTCCAAAAAAGTTATTCTCGTTTCAAATTTTTTTAGATGTTTAAATAAGCAACTGGAATCAGTAATTCAGTACACATGCTAGCTTTTTTAATCGAGAAAAGTCTCTTTTGCGCTGTCATCCAATTTGTTGTTCGTTTTTTTTTTTAGAATTTGACACGGGCCAAATTGAATGGATGCTTTCTCAAAACAAAAAATAACCTTTTGATTATCTTTTGCAGTTGCATCTTCACTGTACAAAATTTGTATCCAAAAAGAAATTAACAAAAAGAAAAAGAAATTTTAAAATTACAGTTTTTTAAACGCTTGAGTGTTTCAGCAATTGCTTAAAAGGCTTCTGTTTCACATGCCGACAGTGCAATGGTTGGTTCATTGATCCCTGGTGTAATTGGTATTCCCATCTTTGTTATAGAAACTTTTTTTTACTTTTAGGAGCAACAACGACAAATTTGCGATCTGGATCATAATAGTGAGCATCCATTCCGGAAGGATGTCAGTGATTCGGCTTCGATCCGATTTGTAAGACGAATAAAGCAATGAAATGTGTGGTGCTAGCGGATACTTGAGATTAAATGGCTATTTGTTATTAAAAATTCTGCCCAATTACTTGTTTCCTTATTTTGTTGTTGTTGTTGTTTTCAAATTTTTGGTTTTTCTAATTCTAAGGTTTTTCTAATTTTTCTACTTCGCCGTTTCCAGGATGAAAAAAACTCAGCTAAGAAATCTGTCGTAAGCCAATGAAAGAAACTGTCGTTGGCTAACTAGTTCTTACCAAACGTAATGAAACCTACGAATTCTGAACTTTGTCAAACTTTTGATATTTTTTCTTAAAAAGTGTTTTTTAAAGCAAGGGAAAATTAAGAAGTTCTGCGTAAAATTTAAGAACTTGGACCGAGTTGATGACAATTCCAACCTTTCCTGTTAAACTAGTTGAGTTTATTTTAAAACATGGAACGGATTTCTTATTTTTTTCTTTTATTTTTTTCCTTTTAAATGATTTTCGGAACCTATTAGTAAATTCAAATGAAAAGACTAGAAGATTTTATAAATGCGTTCTCTGATGTTTTTTTAAAATCTTTAGTTTTCGTCTTGTGATCATCTCGAATTTCTTTTTTCTCTCAAACACATGTACGTAATCTGATTGCAGTAGCAGAGTTTTAAAAAAGCTGAATTTAATTTAACATGAAACAGCAAAAAGGTCTTTACATTTTTATAAAGAAATAATGAAGATGCCTGAAGATACTTAGGCAAGAACTGTAAACCAATCGATGAAAACATTATTTTTACGTAGTTTTATCATGAATGATGTAAATGGTTTCTAAACATTGCCCAAAACAACAACATCTTTCTAGGGAAATGTCTTTCTCTCAGAAATTATTTTTCCAGGAAGAGGCATCTGAATTGGTTAAGATTTAATGTCAAATTTTTCATTTTTGTTTAAAACAGGAGACTGATGTACAACACAGCTTATTTGAAGATTTGTAGTTTCTCAGTTTTTCAATGTTATTAAAATTTAGTGTAAGGAAAGCAAAAAACTCAATTAGACTTTGCAATTTGATAAATTCGTAAATTATATTAAAAATGATTCAATGGGGTAATTTACTTTAGCGTGGCTTTAAAAAAAATCAAGATCACGAGATGTTTTTAATATAATTTTGTTTAATCAATTCTTTAAAACAATGGATTAAACACCGGTGTAATGACAGCAGTTTTCTACTGTTTGCTCTATAAAGATTCTACTGAACAAATTATACATTTTAAAAATCTGGGTTTTTTTTTATAATTGGAAACCATCGAAATGTTACCGTGTTCATGGGAACGCTTTAACGAAATGAATTGTAACCCAAATTTTTGTCAACTGAAAATGTTGTATGAACCTATAAGTTTCCGCCGTTGGATTGTTTAACTGTTCATCTAAAACTTTATATGTTTTGTATAAAACTAAGAGCTCATGTTAAAAAATTACAGCATTTAATAGTCCTTTTTATTTTCATGGAATTTTTTCGGATCTAAAGTATTTTTCTTTTAACATCCCAACAGAGTGGCAAAACTGTATTACGTTTAAATAAGAACAGAAAAAGTTTTTACCTGAAACAGCTACATTTGAGACGAGAGAAATCGTTTTCCAAGAAATGATTTTTTTTGTAATAAGAAGAAGAGAATCTACATTGATTTATCTTTAAAGGCCACATTTGCATATCTTTTTAAAACATGCAACTGTTTTACAAAACATGATTTTTTTGTAATATGAAGAAGAGAATTCGCATTGATACTTAAAAAAACCTTGCAACTTTCAATTATTCAAAGCTTTGAAGCAGAAAAAGGTTAAAACGGTAAAACTAATGCGTTACTTTGTAATTTTATTTTCGAACAAATTAGTTTCAGCTTTTTCTTAATCTTTTTATTAGCTCTGTTTTTCTCTTCAAAACAGCTTTAAAAAAGTGCAGAAAGTATCGTCAATGTAGTTTTGTTTATTGAAATCTCCGAAAAATTGATTAAATACAGCGAAAAATCAGCGTTAAACATTTTTCTTTTTTTCATTTTCGTATACAACTAAAATTGCGAGGTTTATGGAGATAATACTTTAGTGAAACTAGTGTTGGGATAGGTTAAATGTGAAACAGCTGTCAAATATTTAAATCACGCCAATGAAGGTGTGTGCGAAAATCATTGAAACATTATAGATTTTATTTTAATGCGGTCAGCCACTCTATATCCTGATTTTTTTTATATTTAAAATATTTGTAATACATTTAAATTGACAGATATCATTTTTCTAAGACTCCAAATGTCTGACATCTCTGAGAAAATCTAGCTCGACGAGACTGAATTGTTGGGAGAAGGCACCAACATTTCTGACAATGCTTTGGTAAGTTTCGATAATATTCTAAATTTTTATTGTTTTATTAGATGATCTAATAAAGACCACGAGGCAGGACAAAGACAATGAACAGGACAAGTCCAATTTTTGCAGTTTCAACTTTGTTTAAACAAACTTTTTTTTAAATCAAAAGGCTACTAAGCAACAGAGAAATTTTTAAAAAAATGCCTTAAACAAAATTATGTTAATTATCAATTATAAATGTGTTCTGTAAAAATCATTCGATGCTACAAAATATAAAAAATAGTTTAGTTACTCTGTTTTGTTTTTAGTTATAAAAAATAGTAAAAATAGTTACTCTGTTTTACGATTGGGTAAAAAAAACTGATTGTTTTTGGTTGGCTCACAACAATTGAATTTTCGTTTACAGAAAATAACGACGGTTAGAAAACCAAATTGAAAATTTAGTAATAATGTTTTAAAGAATTGATTAAACAAAATTATATTAAAAACATCTCGTGATCTTGATTTTTTTTAAAGCCACGCTAAAGTAAATTACCCCATTGAATCATTTTTAATATAATTTACGAATTTATCAAATTGCAAAGTCTAATTGAGTTTTTTGCTTTCCTTACACTAAATTTTAATAACATTGAAAAACTGAGAAACTACAAATCTTCAAATAAGCTGTGTTGTACATCAGTCTCCTGTTTTAAACAAAAATGAAAAATTTGACATTAAATCTTAACCAATTCAGATGCCTCTTCCTGGAAAAATAATTTCTGAGAGAAAGACATTTCCCTAGAAAGATGTTGTTGTTTTGGGCAATGTTTAGAAACCATTTACATCAT
>JAJQXH010000075.1:747500-772500 GCA_022343465.1 Oscheius sp. G VE-2021
GAGATCAAGTTGATCGCAAAGTTTGTACAAAAATTATATTATAAATTTTTTACTGTTTTTCACCAATAGTGTTATCTAACCTTGGCTGTGATTGCAATGCCTTCCAAGTGTCTAACGGCAAAAAAAACTAACAATTGCTTTGTAGTAAGGCTTCCATATTTGAAGTACATAGATTCATTTTTTAAACATTGATAATGTCATTTGTTTAGATTATTCTTACGTGGTTTTTTAATGAATTCGTTCACGTATTGGGAATTTCTAAAGAAAAGGTAGCTTGGAGTCCACTTGATCAATTTCTTTAGAAATTCAATTGTGAATATGTTTTCGGTAAAACATTCACAAAATGGAATGAAGAAAATTAAAATTGCTTTTTATTTTGATAACTTGACAAAGTTTCTGGAAATTCTAGCTGAAAATATAGTGTATTCAGACTTTGAGATAGAAATATGTTGATTTTTTTCAATTAAATTTTTAGATTTTTTCTTAAATTTGAATTTAAGAATTATGCTCCTTTCAATTGTGATGACGGATCCATTCGGTGTTTACCAGAGTTGTATGAAACACTACAAAATCTTTTTGCATGCGAATGTCATATTTCTGTTTACAATAAAGTTATCTTTTGTTTTCTAAAAATAATTTTTTTATAGGCGCATCTCAAGTTTTACTTTTTTTAAGTTTTAAAGAAAAAGTTTTGTTAGACAAAAAATCATTGATTCGATTTGGGTCAAATTTGGTGTGTGAACCTCCAAGAACACACATATAACGGAGAAAAACACATATACATTTAATATATATTAAACTAATAAAGTAATGTATGTTTTTGTGCATGTTAAAGAAATGATACTAATCGAAAAATCAACATTTAAATTGACTCACGCTACAAAACGATGCGTGTGGAACATTCAAACTGTTTCAAAATGTTTGAAAAAAAAGAAAAAAATTGGAAATTTTAAATTTTACAGTGCAAATGTTTGAACTCTTTTTCAAACCTAAAAAAATGGGTTAGAATGAACTTGAAAATTATCAATTAGTTTATTAAAACTTCAAAACAGTTCTTTGTGAACGTCAATTTAACTATTTTAGTCAAGAACTATTTTAGTTGAACATCAAAGTTCATTCACTGTTTCATGAGTGTAATTAAAACTTTGCTAGATGATATTTGCTTTCCATTGATTGCCGTCCTTGAAGACAGTAAAGACTCCTACTATTAATTTTTTTCGATGTTGACAATTGATAAATGTTAAAAACATATTTTTGTTTTAAATTTTCATTTAAAAATAGTTTTTTTCATAAATTATGGTTTCCATATTCAGAGTAGATTCTGTTTTTTTTACAAATGTAAACAATGAAAAAAAAACACTTTGCTAACTAATGTTACTTTTACCCAAATAAATAAATGATGCATAACTTAAAAAATTTGTTTTAAATAATTCAATAATTCGAAACAAAATTTTTCATATTTATATTTCACGAATGCAGTTCATGGTTTGTACACATTAGTTCATGTGATCAACTTCAGCAAACGTTCAAATGGGATAATTTTAGAGTAAAACATTCAAATAACATAAAGAATATTTCAGTTGCATCTAATGTTGAAAATAAACAAATTTTAATAACCATATTTTTAGAAATTATACCTGTAATTGGAGTTTATTATTGTTTCCAGATTAAAATTTGTTGACTTCTTTTAATTTTTTTAATTTTTGAGTATGTTTTGAATTTTTAGTTTAAAAATGTTGAAAATTGAAACGAAATTCACAATGTTTAATTTTTTATTCGATTTTCAGGATGTCTATCCTTTTTCAAAAAAAAAACTATAGTTTTACACTAGTTTTACAACAAAAGTTAGATTTTTTCACTGCGATGTTTCGTATAGAATTTGTACTCTTTGGAAAGCAACGCATTCAACAGCTTTGAAAGATTCCCAAATTTGACAGTAAATTAAAAGTTGAGAGGGGGGCAGAGGGAGAGACAGAGACATTAAAAAAAATTTTATTCGTCAATAACAAATTTTACGTCAATAAAAAAAATATTTTAAGCAATTACTTCATTACCAACATGTTACATTAAGTTGTTTACTCAAAATGGCCAGTAATTTTAATAGTTCTTCGTACAATCTCAATGACCTCATCCAATTCCTTGTCGGTCAGATGAAGAAGGCCGGACTCTATTACTTCATCATTTGTAATTATCCTATCGAAGTGGCCCTCCGAGTATTCGACAATTTGACCAAGCTCCTTGGCATCATCTAAATTGTGGTAGTTCCCTCTCTCTCCTCGCTCCATTCTTTCCCTTCCAAGATTTAAGAGGACGGAAACGCGGTCTTTGGCAATCTCGTTCATATCATCTTGGCTTAGTGGGCCAGCCGAGACCAATCCGAGAATGAAAAAAAGGAAAATCTAAAACAATTTTAAATCGATAGAGTTGAAACATACCGATAGATGCATTATGAAGAAGATGGTTTTTTTAAGAAGAAACAGTGCTTTTATAGCGACAGAAAAGCAATTTCATGATGAATTATCTCCGACGGACGTTACTCACAGAAGACTAGTCAAACATTAGTAATGCCCGCCAAAAAGCTAGCAAGCCAGCTTTTGAGATAGAGGCATGACGAAAAAATGGGCTCACCAATAACAATTATACCCACTTTTAATTTTGGTCAACGTTTCATCAGTTTCTGGCAAATAGAAATCAAGTTCCGATTGTGTCGACATCTTTCAGCAATTGGTTTATTACAATTAGTTTATTTAATCATTTTATTAAACATTTTAATGATTAACAAAGTTAAAATTTATATGTTTTACTAGTTTAAACAAGAAAGTTAATGGTTTTCAGGAAAGTTGACGAACTTCATCAAATTCACACAAAGTTGGAGTTGGAATATGCTCCCGGGAAAACATTTATACAATGTTTTTAAATGCGAATGTCAGGTTTTTGTTTTCAGGAAGGTTATCTTTTTTATTTAAAAATATTTGTTTAACTGACCCCGATTTATAAAAATTTTTGTTCTTGGAAAAATCGCTTTCAATAACTTTCAGCAGTAGCTGGCAAATAAAAATCACATTTCGTTTGTTTTGACACTTTTCGGCAATTGGTTTTTAAACCAATTAAAATACAATTTGTTTATTTACTCAATTTTTTAAAAACTTTTAATTTTAAGGAAGGAAGTTATTGGTGCTCATGAAGGTTGTTATTTTGATCAGAAAAACCAGGAAACTGCGTAAAAGTATGATCAAATTCTTCGAATTGATAACAAAATACTATTTACTTTGGAACATTCAGATGATCAACAAGAAACTTACATTGCATTTTATTTTTTTAAACATTGATAACCGATTGATTCGCTTGTTTTATGGAAAAATATCTTTTTCTCTAAAAAACAAAACAAAAAAAATAAAAGAAACCAATAGCAAGTTTCACTCCCCCCTTACTAGTATTCCAAGATTTTGAAAAAAAAAGTTAGATTTGTTAACTTCGCTGTTTCATACAGAAGTTGTTTTCTTGGAAAATCAGTTTTGAATAGTATGGTGGTAGTTAATTCTCATTGTTAGCGAAAAAACGATAGTTTAGAGAAAGAGAGAGAGAGAGAGAGTGAGAGAGAGAGAGTGAGAGAGAGAGTGAGAGAGAGAGTGAGAGAATTTTCATTGCCTAGTCGTTTTAAGCAGGTTATGAGCATACTCCATCACCTCATTCAATTCCTCGTCGGTCAGTTGAAGAAGCCCGGATTGTCTGACATGATGGTTTCTAATTGGCAAACCTTGGTGGCCTTCAGAATTTTGAACAATCTGCAAAAACTCCTTGATCTTCTGGAAACTATTGTAGTTTCCTTTCTCTCCTCGGGCCCGTTTCTTCCGTTTGTCAGCTGAAGGTAACCGGACTTTCTGACGTCATCATTTGTAAAAACGGGGATGGATCACTAAAGATATGCATCAGTAACACCCGTGAAAGAGAAACTGATGACTTTGTCAAATTCTAGTAAAGCAGCAGATGTGAAACATCGAAAAAACAGAGGTTGTCAAATTAGCCAATTTTTTTTTGTTAAATCAGTTCGCCGTTTCATCATCCACTTAATTATTTTCATTAATTCATCAGACAATTTTGCACAGTCTATCGGCAGTCACTAGTAGAAACGTCATTATTTGTTTTTAGCAAGCTACAATCTATTCATACACAACAAACAAAAACAAAAAAACAACAAACAAACAAAAACAGCAATTTGTATAAAAGCAAAAAACCGAGTTTCCGATCTCAAGAAGCTCTCAGAAAATCTAGTTTTAAAACAAAATTTTATCATATAAAAACGTTTCTCATCAATAGAAACGTGCAAACTTGCTGAAAAAAGGACAAACTTGTTCTTTTTAAAATTTTAAATTAATTTCCGCAATTTACGTATTTTGAAAAACTGTTTCGTCCATGTTCCTGTTGCAGCCTTCGGCCGCCACAGGATCAAGGCAGCCTTGGGCCGCCAATAAAAAAGAGCGGCCTTCGGCCGCTACAGGATCAAGGCAGCTTTGGGCCGCCAATAAAAGAAAGAGGCCTTCGGCCGCCACAGAAACAAGGCAGCCTTCGGCCGCCAATGATAAAAAGCGGCCTTCGGCCGCCACAGGATTAAGGCAGCCTTCGGCCGCCAATGATAAAAAGCGGCCTTCGGCCGCAACAGGAACAAGGCAGCCTTCGGCCGCCAATGATAAAAAGCGGCCTTCGGCCGCAACAGGAACAAGGCAGCCTTCGGCCGCCAATGAAAGAGAGCGGCCTTCGGCCGCCACAGGAACAAGGCAGCCTTCGGCCGCCAATGATAAAAAGCGGCCTTCGGCCGCCAATAAAAAAGAGCGGCCTTCGGCCGCCAATGAAAGAGTGCAGCCTTCGGCCGCATCAGGAACAAGGCAGCCTTCGGCCGCCAATGAAAGAGTGCAGCCTTCGGCCGCCACAGGATCAAGGTAGCCTTCGGCCGCCAATGAAAGAGAGGGGCCTTCGGCCGCCAATAAAAGAAAGCGGCCTTCGGCCGCCACAGGATCAAGGCAGCCTTCGGCCGCCAATGAAAGAGAGCGGCCTCCGTTCAATAAAATCTTTAAAAACACATATTTAATTAAATGTAAGTATTCTTCGAATACTGATAAAAAGAGAACAATAAATGTGTGAAAAAGCGAATCGCAAAGAGAGTGGTGGTTTGGATTGTAGGAATTGATAAAAAGAGAACAATATTGTTTCGTAATTGAATTGAAATTCATGAAAAGCGAAAAGAAATCGCTGTGAAAAATCTTAATTTTTAAACCTACAGCTATTTCGTAAGAAACAAAAAGATAACCAAACCACCTCAGCCTTCTCTGAAATCCGTTGCTAAAATAACCGATAGGTTTCTATCTCACTCACTCAGTCATGCTCTCACAAACATGTTAACTCACTTCCTCAGTCACACACTCACGCTTTCATACACTTGCTCATCACACACACATATACACACACTCACTCGCCCCCGGCCACTTGCTTTTGTTCTTCAACTTCTTCGTCTCTCTCTTTCTCTATATCTCTCTCTCTCTCTCTCTATCTGTCCCTTTCTCTCTCCATCTCCTTATTTCTTTCTTCCTCTACCGTCCTCTCTCTTAAGTTCAGCGAAAATCCGCATAATCCTCTTGGCTTCGTCAAAGTTGTGGTAGCTTCCTTCCAGTCCTGCCGCCAGTCTTTCCTTTCCAAGTTCCACGAGTTGGTTGAAGCGGTCTTTGGCAATCTCCTTCTCATCATATTTGCTTAGTGGGATAGCCGAGACCAATCCGACTACAATGAGCAGAACAATCTAAAGCAGCTATATTTGAGAAAAAATGAAACTCACCGATAGATGCATCTTGAAGACGATGGTTTCGGAAAGAGAACGGGGCTTTATAGCCACAGAAAACTAATTTCATGATAACTTTTCTTCGACGGGCATTAGTCACAGAAGACATTTCAAACATTAGTAATGCCCGCCAGAGCGAAACTAATCGTAAGAGCACTCCCAAATCGTATGCCAGTTTTAGAAAAAGAAAAACGCCAAGAAATACAAATTAAAATCAGTGAAATGGATTGCTACATTGGTTCGCTTTTTTATTTTTATATTTTTTTTCAAGCCCAATGTCAAGGAAATTAATCAAAACTATTAAAAATTGAAATTGGAATATCAGTCGCATAATGGCAAAGTGTTAGCAAAAGTCGATCTAATCAAAATGAACGAAATTTAGAACCATTATTTTTTTTTCTTCAAAAAAGTCGTCTTTGTTTAACTGATAGAATATTTTTACGTAAAAGGCTATATAGAAACCCAAAACTAACTTTTAATTCATTAAATTTCATTCCGCTGTTTCATTAGTAAAACATATAAAACAACAAAGTTGTCTAATTGTTTCTTTGATGGGTACCAGTTTTAAAACCGAATTCTGAACTTTTTAGTTGAGAGTATTTTTAAAAATTGCGTCGATTTCTTAGTTTTTGCGAAAATAAACTTTTGTGCTAGAACATTTAAAAAAATTCATACTGTGGAAGTTCAAGTTCAAATTGAATTTTCTAAGAGGAATTCTAGAAAAACTATTTAACAAGACAGCTGGATATTTTTTTTTAAATTGGAGTGCTAACAGGTTTTTTTGACGATCTTTTAGACATTACCATACGCATTTTTGTTTGGCTAGAACCATATACAAAGACACAATCAATTAAATGCAAGTGTTTTGCGATTCGAACACAACATTGCGATTCGAACAAAATAGTAAAGCACAAATTCGAGACATTTTTCCCATTTTCGCTTTGAACATTTTTTTAACACCTTAAATCTTCTACATAAAACTTGAATACTATAAACTACCTGGATTTACCTTTGAAAAGCAAAAACAATGGGTATTCATTGTTTTTTTCTTTTTTTTCATTTTTAAGGTTTTAAAACCCCAAAATGTTTATGCCACTGCGCGTCTCACGAATTGGGTGTAAATGTATGCAAAAATTCATAAAAACGCGATAAAACATGGAAACAATGAAAAAGTCTGAGTAAATTTTTGAATGAAATTACCAACAATTTATATGTTAAAATTGTTTAATACACTATTGTTTTAAACTGCTTTAATTCAAAATTGCTAGCTTGTTTTTGAAATCTTTTGTGGGCTTCCCTAAAACGCCGCGAATTGGTAGTTTGCTAAATTTAAAACTCAACCAAAAAGACCTCAAAGTAATGCATATGTTTTGTTTTTTCAGTTGAGGAAAAAATAATTTTCCAATTCCTCATTTGTGAATAGATTTTTTGGTCTAGGAATTCAAAACTTTTTACATTAAAAAGAACAATCATGCTGGAAAGCTTCTATGTGGATTTTTTTCTGCAGTTTAGTTCGTTTAATATATTTTTATAAGGAAAACTTTGTTCAGTTTTTATCTCTTTTCTTTTTTTCATAAAACAAAAAAATCAAACGTTTTAAAACTTGTGAATGAATGTTTCAAAAAATAATTGTATGCTTGGAGCAAAGCTAAACAACAATACCTGCCTAGCTATTAAGTAAAAAATCTCAGTTCATAAAACAAAATCAAATAATGAAAGTTCGGAGTGTCTGCCAAACTGTTCAAACAATGGATTAGTGCATCGTCACTCAACACCGACAACTGAAATTTTGTCATATTTCCCCGTTTGAGCAAAGTGTTTTTGTTGTAATAATGTATTTACATTCATTTTAACACATATTTATGTTTGACAAATGATTTCACTACAAATTTGTTTCAACGAATTTCACAAAGTGATTGCAAAAGAAAAATAACACTTTGAAAAAATTTGTTGTTTTATTGTCTTAAACTTCTGGCCGAAGGTACAAATAAAGCGAAAACCATAATTAACTCAATTACATGTTTCAATAATCAAATTCAATTTTCAATAAAAAATAAACAGGCAATTTCGATTTGGCATCCATATATGTCACCAGTGATAAAATCTGTATTCGTCTGCAATACATGCTTAATATTTGCTTAGTTGTTTAGAAGCATAATTTTCAATTTAACAAAATGTCACCAAAATTGAATTTGGATTTCTGTGTTCTTGTCTTTTTGCATACTATTTCTTTGAATATTCCTAACGCCTATAATTTTTTTTCCAATTATTCAACGCATTGTTGAAACATTCTTTTTAAACTCAAATAAATTGAACGAATTATTCTTAAAAATCCCGATGTTTCTTGTAAATTACAAATAGGAAACTTTGATTGTGCTAATAATAAATGTTTGCTACACTGCAAATTATTTAATTTGTAAAACTTTTCAAAGAAATTCTTTGACTGTACGTTTTACAAATATATGGGTGTGGAAATTGATTTGAGGCGCGTTTATTTATAGCGACAAATCGTTTTGCTATATAACAATTACAATTTTTATGTACTCACCCTACAAATTGTCAAACCCCCAACACTGTTATATAACTCAAAAAACGCAAAATCAAAAAGCATAATAAATTTTTCCATTGGAAACGTTGTCAATGTTTCAAAAAACTGTTGAATGTTTGGGTCAATTGAGCAAGCATTAGGTAAAAGGACGATGGCGTTTTCAAAGCAATAATAATTTGGTAAACATGTTGAAAATTGCCTTGATTGAATGCTTCGAGGGAGTATTGTTTGTTTAGCGCAATGGGGAATAACAATTGTCAACTCACTATCGAACTGTTAATTTTGGAATCCCACGTCTTGAATTGTAAAGAATGTATTCTCACTTCGTTAAATAATTTTTTATTGCAAAGACGTGCCTCCCTCAAATTTTTGAAAGAAAAATTAAACAAAATAATGTTGTTTTTAAAATAGGAAATTTTACTTTGCGATGTTTATACTATAAGAACGTTTCATGCATCTATTTAAGAAACAACAATGCTTGAAGCAGCAGTTGTTTCAGAATTTCGTAAGTTTTGCTTTCTGTTATCCTTGCAGCATAGAAAAGCAAGTAGAAAAACTTTTAACGGCGATTGATTGTTGTGTTTATTCCTTAGTTGATTCTAAAAATGCCTTTGTCAGTAATATGGGAACTCTGATAAAAAAATTTGTGGTTGTTTGTCCAACAAAAAATAATGCTTTTTCTAATAAAAAAATTTACAATTCATTAGTTGCAATAATGTTTGATTTCAAATGTAAGATAAATGTTTCAAAATTATGTTGAATGTTTGGGGCAAGTGAAGAAACAATGCGACCCTCTCAAACGAGAATAATTTAACATTCTAATGATTAATTAAATATATGTTGGCCAATCATTAAAAAAAATTAAACTTAATCAGTCTTAGTGTTTCAACAGAGAATGGTTTTTTAATGGCAAGTATGCGATTTGCATTTTGTGCAACTTAGGATTAAAGTGAAACATTCGTTGGGCATACAAAACACTGAAAGACCCATTTTGGAAATTCCTTGTTTTCGACAAATTCAGCCTGAAAGTCATTAAAAGCAGGTCTCTATCTAACCGTAGATAGATAGGCGACGGCCTACATGTCCGCTGTTTACAACCAATTTCTTACACTGAAATCTCCTAACCATAAAACATCTGATGTGCGTAACTAACGAATAATTTTTTATCACACTTAACTGTTTCAAAAGCTATATATTTAGATGACAAGGTTAGCAAGACAATCCTTGAAGGCGCTATCATCCCTTAAAAGCTCATAATTTTTTTTTGCATTGTATTTTTATAATCAGAATTGCAACATTGTCAAATTTTGAAATCTTGCCGAAGACCAGAAAAAAAGGCGTAAACGCAGTGCACACCTTTCGTAAATTTGAAATTCAAGAAATCCAACCGGGAAGCAGCTTTGATTGTAATGCAATTAGAATGTTATTAGAAAACAAATAGCGAAACATTAACACGAATTTAAAGGGACAGTCAGGCGGCTTTTGTAACTTTGTCTCATATGAAAGAGAAAATTCAGCTGTACAAAAAACTTTTTGGGCCCTTATGTCGGAAATCCCTAGTTTTTGAGATATTCAACCTCAAAGTAGCCGATTTCGGGTTTCCATCCGCAGAAAGTGCGGATGGCCCGGACGGTCAATGTGTCCTGCGTTTAGTGGCATTCAAATTTGAATGAGACATTGAGGGAAATGAGGAGTGCGCGAGACAATTCAGCATTTTTGAATATGCAAAATGGACGACCGTATCCTATCATAAAGAAATGAAAAGGCCCCTGACTGTCCCTTTAATTTGAAATCTATGTAATACGCAATGTAATTCTTTCTCCTTTTATATGAATTTTGAAGCAGAAGTGAATAAAATTGCAACATTTGTTTTCAATTGCCCTCTGTATTTATGATGTTGTTGTTTGAAAAATTGTAGGAAACATTATATTGTGATTATAATGTTTAAAAACTAAGTTTACTAAGATTTAACAAAATTAAAATTTTGCAGTTTTGTGCGTCATTGAGACAAACGCTTTCTCTATTTTTACACAGTATATATTGCCAGATCACTCCAACGTTTCTGTTTTCTGAAAACCCTGTCGTTTTCGGCACATTCATCGAGGCCGCTCTGTGATTAATCAGTTTTCCGATTCCATTGTCTCTTTCTAGGTTGGCAGAGTTGCGTTTGTCTTTGCTCCTTCGTTCTTCTTTTTCTTTTATCTTTTTTATGTATTTCTAAAAATTTGTGAATTTCAGTACATAAATTGCTTAAATGTTTTCAAAATTATTATAATAGGAAAAAGAAGAGGGCGAACCAGAAGAGCAAAGTTGTGTGAAAGATATGGTGAGAATTGAAACATATACACTATACACTAAATATACACTAAATACATTTTTAGCTATGTCGTTTCCGGATATAACTATTTCGTCGTCGACGTCGCTACCAACGGGAGTTCGCTCATAATCGTTTTTTCCACATTTTACTCCCTCAGTGTAAACCCCTACCCCATTAGCATTTTTTACCCATTCCTCAGAACGCAATTAAAATATTGGGCCATTATTTAAATGAATTATGGTCAGTATTTCTAAATTTTGTTTAACTTTAATTAATGAAGAAATTATATAGATGTGATACTTTGAAAATGTTAACAAACAAAATGGTCGATAAGAAAAAAGTTCATACTGCAATAGAAATAAAACCATATTTAATAACCTTATCCAACATCTTCGATGATAGTTATATTGATAGATAAACGAGAAAAGAAAGCCCAAAAAAAAGAAAATATTGATGGCTAAACGAGGAAAGAAAGCCTAAAAAGATATTCAATAGTTGGTGGCATTATATATTTTTTTCACTAAAACAGTAAAGTTTAATTCAATCGATTGTTATTGCGATTTTTCAAGCAGATGATCGGTTCGTTAATGAGCCGAATTTTAATTTTTTTACCTTAAGAAGAATACAATTTTTAACTGAGAAAAGTGTCGTCGCAGGGACAATTTGGTTGGCTAAAAGTAAGTGGGAGATATATTCTTAAATTAGCAAAGTTTTTCAAAGTTTAAATGGTACTAGGGAAATGAAAATATTCCTTGTTTTAATAGTTGCACCGTCCTAAGGAAGTTTGTCAACAAAATACTTCAGTAATTGGCATAGAAAATTTAAAAATAAATAATTTGAAAACGAAAACAAAAAATATGGATCACAACTACTTTTAAAGCGGCAAATATTTTTTGAGTTAGAAAAATTTGATTACCTCGCTCGGAATTCGAGTGGAACTTTTTCGATTGGAAAACGCACAAAAAGAAAAAGCTTATATTTTTGAAACAACAACTCATAATTTTTTTATTAAATTAAAATTTATATTCGGTACAATGTATAAAAGAGATTTGTTTGTGGATCCCAAAATTACTCTAATTGAATTCATGTTTTGAGATGATCTTCAAGTGACATCTTCCCAGAAAGTATTTTGATAATTTTTTAAAACATTTTTAAAACAAAGGAAACATTTGGTTACAAAAATAAGGATCACATTATTTCATGCCAATCCGCCAATTTTGGAAGCCTAATTGGAAAACATTTTCAACAAAATCATTTTTTCCCTGTAAAACACATTTTACATAATGTACAAGTGGCTCAGACCTAGTGCAACTACCGTTGGCGTAACTGATTTAGAAAGTGTTTAAAACCATTGAATAACTTAAATTTCGTATTCTTTGAATGTTTGCATATTTCAGTTGCCAAACGCAATAAAAGAAACAGAAAACCGAAAATTTCCGGACACGCTAAGGGGAACTTGTGATATAAATAAAATGAGTAAGAGACATTTAAAAAAAAAGATTTTTTCCTCCAGAAAGCAGATTTATTGGTGAATTTTTGATAGGTAAGTTTTCGAGAATTTGAAAGAAACACTAAGAATATGAATTGAATTTATTTGCTCTTAAAAAATAAAGCGTAAAGCCATGTAAAGCCAGACAACTCGTTCATGGACTCTTATTATTGCACTTGCTAATTTCGATAAATTTACTTTCGAACAATTCAGAACTGTATTAGATTAGAGTACAAAATGCGTTATTCACATCTTCATAAAACATTGAACTAACAATATTTTATTGAAATACAGTTAATTTTTAAATTGCTGTTTTTATTACAATTTATTTGTTTTGTTTGTACCATGTTGCATGTCTATTTGTTATATTCGGCATAATGTACTTAGTACTTCGCTCTTCGTACCCTTCATAGAATTCTCTAACATGTTTTGCTATATTTTAAATAACTAAAAACTCCTGGGAAAGAAGAATAACTAATTACAAAACCGTCAAGTGGTTGACCCAATTGATGATTTGAAAATAACTTTTTTGAAAATTTGATGAAAATTTAAGTTAATTTGTTATATCTATGAACAAATCAAACAGCTTTTTTCAGTAATATTACAAAAATTCGCCAGCCTTTTTGAAAACAAACGCAACGGAGAATTGCTGATCCAAATGCTGTTGCGAATAGTATAATTTTCATAATTGGTTAGAATCACATTAAAATCATTTATGATTGATTCTCACTAGACGAAAGTTATAATATGAAGCATGATTTTGCTTTTCAGTATGTATTGATAAAGCCCAAGTGACTAAGTTCATGAAGTGATTTTGGCAGAATTTTTATTTTTTTAAAGATTTGAGCAAAACATTAAAATGTGGTTTAGATAAAAAAACAATAGTGTTAAAACACAATTTTTTTCAAAGATTGTGAATTGCCAAATTAAGAATTCTTTTTCAAAAGTAGAGTTAAGTCAAATTACAGAAGTTAAAGTGTGACAGTAAGCCTGCTTAGAAAAGAAGGTACTGTACAAATGAGGCGGAAAAAATAATTGTTCACGGCTCGCCGCATGGTTATGATATCGGCGAGGGCAAAATCGTTGCGGGACCCAAACCGGGATTTCAAGGGTATTTGTTGCACGATAATCTCGAAAACGACTAAATGATTGGAAATTCTGATCAAAGAATTGAATTCTCCATAGTTCAATCTCTTGGAAATTCCAAGAAATGGGCACCTACTTCTTGTTGAGATATAGCTGAAAAACTGTATTGACGCTGGTTTTATTTATAATCACATGAAAACCTTAGTTCCAAGAGATCATGTTATTACATTCTACTGTGAGAAAAAAGAAACCTCAACTATTTCTGGTTTCAGAGATTATCGTGCATTTGTGGGAAATTTGTTTTGCTCGATGTTTACAAGTTCTGGCAAAGTGCCAGATTTTCCAAGGCTTTAACATAGCCGGATATCTCATTCGTTCGGTTTTATTTTAAATTTCTCCCATTTGTATTGTTTAGGGAGCATCACTTTCACTTCATTAATGTAAAAATTAATGAAAAATATTCATGGTACGCACGTAGTAAACCATAAAACAAAATTGCAATTTTTTGAAAGTTCCATAGAAAAATGGGCGTTGGAAAATTTGTCATTCGCTGCAAGACCATAGTCAAAACTATTCAAATACAATTTTCGACTACGGTATACGACATTGCGGACTATTTTTGGATAAACCCATACAGTCCTTTAAACTGCCGCTCTTGGCGGGCCGTGTGTTCTATATATGCCTTTTTTCCATGTTTCAAGTTCTTTATTTACTGCTTTTGAAATCGCTTTTGCAATTCACTCCAACGAGAGGGCATTTGGTAAATTAAACTGATTTTTGCTTGTTTTGATATAATTAACATACATTTGACTGAGTATCAAAGCTTGAAAGTGTTAGCAAAAATCTCAACAAGGCAATACAAAAAATGATTACTTTAATGCTCCCAATAAATAGAAAAATTCCGCTGAAATTTTGACTTCGAAATGTCGAAAAATTCACATAAATTTGAATCATATGAATTTAAGCAATATGCTCAAAATATATTACCGATACTTTTTCTGAAATGCACTCTCGATATTACCGCAATTTCTAAAGAGAAACGAACATGTCTTGGTTTAAACATTCAGAATGTGGTGTTTGAAACTATTTTATACTAAACAATTTTTTTATTCCAGTCGTTCACGTTTCCTATTTGAGAAAATTCTCTACAGTGTTGTAAGCAAGCGCCGTCCATAATTTAGTATGTTTTTATGCATAATTTGTGTAAACGAATGTATGTTAACAATTAATTTAACACTTGACTTTTTCCCACAAAGATAACAGGACAAATACACAAAAAAAAGTTGACATGTATCCATATTTTTGACTAAAACATAACGTCACATTAGACATAGGTCCTCTAATAAAGATAAGATTTGCAGTTTATAAAAAAATAAAATATTTGTAAGATTTTTAAATTAATCGTTTGAATTCAAAAAAATTTCCAAAGCGGCAATTTTTCATTATTTCTAACTCGCCCGTTTCAAAAGAAACATAACATATTTTGAACACTCAAGGGAACCAATAATGTTTGCGTGTCATCAATTGAATTAATTTGAGACAGAGGGGTGGATGAAATAATTTGTGGGGCATGTGTGAAATTTTAACGTTACTGGTATAAAATATGTAAAATAAGCAAAAACTTATTTATTCGGTTTGGCTTTAAAATGTTTCGCATTGCACATCTTTTCAGTGCGGTTTGTCTTAAATGTTTTACGTCAACTACATTGTACATTGAAGCTTCCCTACATTTTTAATCGTTTATAAACGTACGTGAACGTTTTAACAAAATAATTAGGTAAATTAATTTTTTTAGCAGACTTAATCCGCTTAAATATAAAAAAATCGTTTGTTATATTAAAAGGTTTAAGTGTTAAATAGTACCACAAAACCTACTTTTCTAAAATAAATAATCGTATTTTCAGATCAGTTTTGTTGTTTAAATGTTTTGCTTGCCACATCTTTACACTGTTGTTTCTACACAAAAGTGAACACTTCATACTATTTTAAAGAAGGTGAAAAATGTTTTTTTGAAAATCACAAAATCATCTAAATTTAAGAGAGGATAACAATGGTAACCTAGTTTTTATATTCATCCAGTAAACGGATAAGAAGGCAGTAAGCATAACAGACACTTGAAACATCCATACTCCCCCGTATTTGATTTGGTGAATACTTTTCTAAAACTTTTTTGTGTTTTTTTTTTTAAATTTGGGCAGTTCAATACTCACAATTGTGGAATAGGCAACAGTTGCGCTTTGAATAAAGTCAACCACAGTCTGAATAAAAACTGTGCAGTAGTAAGCTTTGTTTCGCCGGAAGTAAGGAAAAACTCGGAATATGATTACGCTAATCGTGGTTATTTCACAAAGCAGACTAGTATAGATTGAAACATTCAATACTGCTTTTAGTGGGGTGGAAAGGCGTCCATGACTAGTTAACCGAGCCGTAAGTAATATCTTAAGTTTGTGGTACATTCGCGATTTAAACCTAATTAATTCGTGGACGAAGAAAATTGGTGAGTTCAATTCAGCTTCGGCAATTTGTAAGGGGGCGTTATATGTAATCCCTAGTTCTCACGGGCCACGCAAATTATGAAAATCATATAATGAAGTTGAGAAGAAAAAGTTTAAAAGAAAACGTTTTACTGATTAGTTTTCTCACTGAAACATTGAAAGCGACAGCAAATAAAAAAAATGATAGGTTGCAATATTCATCAATGTTTCACAACCTTAATTTTTTATTTAAAATAGTCCCAATTGTGATGATTAAATCGGCAAACATTTATCGCATGAGATAATCTAACAAATATCGCATGAGATAATCTAACAAGAAGCATATAGAATAAATAAAAAACATTTGGAGAATCTAACAAATGCGACACATTTAAAGGGAGAGGCAGGTGTTAAGTTTATTGGTTGCTTAGCTGGAATGTTTCAGTCTGCGTCTCTCGCTTTCACACACTTTCACACTTTCACTTTGATAGTTATATCAGCGAACACGAAGGCTACGCTTAGACAGAGGCCCGATTTGGAGGACTTTGAGGCTGAATATATCGAAAAAAGGTATTTTTGCTACTAAAAGGGTTTTTGAACACTTAATTTGCAAAAAGCGCCTGACAAATCTTTACAATTCCCCTTTAAGCCTTCAGTTTATATGTAATTAATGGATTTATTTCTTTTTACTATATGTAGATAGAAACTGCTCAGCCAAATATCGACAAAAGCTAATCTTCAAAATACTTTTGTAACAAACAAGTGAAGTTCAGTTTTTTTCTTTCACAACATCATTGGATTTTGAGCATCGCAACTAATCTTCTGCATTTCGATCTGGTTCAAACTGTGACTTCCAAACCAAACTATGGAAGTTTTTGATTTACTGCTTCTTGAAACTCTTTTCCAGTTGACCCGATCTGAGTGCCTATTTGGTAAATTTGATTTGATGTTCGCTTGTTTTGATATTATTAGCATTTATTAGCTTTGGTACTTTTCACTGAGTCCCAAAGCATGAAAGTATCACACAAAAAAACACAGAAATGCAATAAACAAAAAATCTCACAGAAATGCAATAAACATTATTTTACTGTCAATGTAAACAATAAAAAACAATTTCGATGAAACCTTCGAAAAAGCGAAAACTTCATAAATATATGCATATATTATGACTTGGTAATCAAAATACCCAAATTTTATTAAAAAGTTTACAAATATGATGTAAATGTTCCCTTTAGATAACAGGAAAAAAACAAAAAGAACATCAGTTGAATTGCATCTTAATTTAATGAATAAATTACATGTCAACAAAAACAAAAGTTTTTCGTATAATGTTTTGTGTTTTTTTGAGTAGAAACCACGATTAAACCGTTGTTTCAGCCACTTTTATAGGAGATTTCAAATGTTCCGATGAATAAACATAGTAATCGTTAAATTGAGTTTTTAAATTTTATTTTCCCAGTTTTTAGAAATGTTTCGTGGCATTCTTTCAAGGAATATTTGATTTTTTTTGCAATTGATATACTGCGAATTTTTTGGTAAATTTTTTAAAATAATTTGTTATTTTTTTAAAATCAACTATAAAATCCTTTTAATTGTTTAAAACCATGCAGAAACCTTAACGTGGTTTCCATGATCCGCTAAATGAGTCGGATTACTCTAAAAAGGCTTCGTAATTTTTTGGTTTATAGGGTTTTTTTCTGTTCGGTTTGTTTGTCTAACGCATCATAAAAATACTTTTTGAATTCTCTGTGCGCTTGGAATTCTCCCTAAATGTTTAAATGTAATTTTTTTTACTTATAAATAAATGTTTACTTATGTCTAATTTTCCTCAGTTTAGTGTTTTACTCTCACTTTCAATAATTGATGTTACTTTTTTTCTAATGGGCTTCCCGATAGCATTTTTTGAGCTATGACAAAAATATGTATCCAAAAATATATTTTGTTTCTCATCAAAAAAACTTTTAGGATTTGGTCAAGTGGTTTTATTGTCTAATTGGATTTTACTAAAAACACCTTTTGTTAAAAAAACCCAAAATATATAACCATTGTAACTTTTGAAAAAGTTTTTTGTTGAAACTAATCTATTAAAAACTTAAAGTGTTCAGTTTTTTAATAATCGGAATGTTCAAAATAGTAATTTGAGTCAGAACATGTTTATCTTTTAAATGTTTCATTTGTCTGTTGTATAGCTAAGCAAGTAACATAAAATGTTCAAGCGACTTCGTCCACGGCTAAACTAAAATATTTTTTGTTCTTACAAAGAAGAAAACTATATAAACAACTTCTGCGTTTCCTACGATTTTATCAGGTCATTTTCTGGAGATCTGCCAATTATGAGTCTGCCAATTATTATTGTGGCTGAAAAACTCCCCCCCCCCCCCACTGAAGCCTCAACGTCGGGGTTTTTTAAAAGAGGGATCGAATGTTTCATTATGAACAAATAAAAGTTAACTTTTACCATATGCAATGATAACGAACAGAATTTTATTTAAAAAAAATTTACGCAGAAAGTGAATTTCCCCAACAACAAAAAAAATAATTGATTTATGGAAATATTAAAATTATATGTCCGTTTCAAGAAAAACATAAGTAGGTTGTCGTTTCTAAAAATCTGCTAATTTTCTCAGGTTTCTAGCAAAGCATATCATGTTTCAGATGAGTGTAATCTAAGTAAATGAAGAATTATACGTCTTGGAGTCGTTGATTGCAGAATGCTTGTTAGCCAAAATTGAAAACATGTTTCAAAAATTTAAATTCCTGAAACACATATTTTGAGCTGTTGTGGGATGCCATTGCAGCAGAAATACTGGGGTCCCAAGAACTTCTGAAAAAGTTCTTGGGACCCCAGTAATTCTGACACCTTGATGCTGAGTAATAATAAAAGCTGAAACAGAAGTTCTTCTGAAAACAATGGGTGAATAATCTTGGTGAAACAATTATGTACGTGAATAAAAAATGTATTCGTAAAACGTTTGAACCTTGGTTAATTTTACTGGCAAATATTGGATTGCAACAGGTTCAAGAACTAATGTTACTTTCATGTGTTACAAAAATTAAAAGCAGCTGAAACACTCGATTCAACTAAATTACTAGCGATTTTTTTTCTTATCATCTTTGTTCAATCAAATCTTGTTTGTCTAAAACAATTTAGGTAATCTACTATACATTGTAAAGGGAAAGAAAGTTTATTTTTTTTGTTTCAGGGTGTCTTTTAAAACTTACAGATGACTGTCGACTGATATTTGCGGCAGAAAACAAGGATTGTAAGACTCAACTTAGGAGAATTGTAAGTTTTCACCTTAAAGGGTTATATTTTGCAACTGTTTCAAGAAATTCGTAATTTGTTTGCGATAGTGCCTGAATGGATTTGGAATCCTTTTGGTTTTTATTAAACTAATTATACAGTACCCATATAACGAGTTTTATAACAATGTATTTAAACTTGTTATATGGGTACTGTATATTTTTTTTTAAATATAAGAAACGATTAACAACTTTTTTCAGATGGATGTTAAACGAACATTTTGAGTTTTTAATTCTCTCATTGTGTCTCAATTTTTTTTGAAATTGTGAAAGCCAATTGGGCAGAAAAATTGTTTTAAAAAGAGAATCAATAAACAAGACTCGATAAACCAATCGAGTAGGGTTTCAGAAATTTTCGTTCGAAAAATTTGCGTTTACGTATATAAATGCTTCTTAATATTCAATTTCATTGAAGCTAATAATGCTTTTAAACAACAAATTTTTCAAATTTTTTGAAAATTTTATTTTGTTAAAGCATTATTGGTTTAAACGCAATTTATAAATTTTCTTCTTAAATAAAATTTTTAAAGAATTTTCATTCTAAAAATCTACCAATGGATTTCATTTGAACTATGGATAAATGCTAATTCACAAATAAGTTTCACAAATACGTTCATTTGTCAAAATTTGTTTCATTCTGAAAAAACGTTGCAAGCACTAACAACTCTAATATAACTCCTTAAGGAAACATTGATCAAAAAAGTTAAAGACCAAAACCTCGTATATCTAAGGTAAATAACGTTTTTTTCTCACGCCACTGTTTTAGCGCAGTTATAATAATTTATAGTAGTTGAGAGTATAGTTCAGCACACAGGGACTTTGTTGCATTTTGAGTAAGTGAGAATTTTTGCTGCGAAATCCTATTTTCCGGATTTAGAATACCTTTTTTGTGTAACTTCCTGGAAACTTAAACATTCATTTCTCAGTTCGCCGGTTCACTTGAAAAATTCCCCACCCCATTTAACATTGATTATAATTTTTCAGGCAATGTCAGGCAAATGAAGGATGGCACCAATCAGCAGTTAGAAAATAAACCTGAAAAACCGTTTCTGTATTTTTTATGAAAAGAAATAAAACACTCCTTAAAATTAATAGATATCGTCTTTGATCTTAATCGTATCAGCCACCAAATTAGTGGTTGTGCAATGTGTTTATTTCAAAACAATGAAATCAAATTATACATTGATTTTTACAGATGTACTCTGGGATAATTTTCTCTGTCCTTTTTTTGACTAAAATTAAAATTATACTGATAATTTCTTCAAAAAAAATCATCTTTTTAAATACATAGTTTGTGGAGATGATTAAGATTTGGCATTGAACAGTTTTCCAAAATACTATGTTTCGTAAACATACTATGCTAACATAGAGCTTGGTTACTGGAAGAAGAAAGTGAATGCAAACAATGCCGTGAGTGAAACGATCTTGCTGAAACCTTGAAATGATTTATTCAAAAAATATCTTTCAGACCCGAAATTACTGATATCGTATATTGGAAAACAAAACAACGTCAAAATGTGTTTATCTTCCTTAGAGTATTACTTTTTTATCTAAAAATTTCTCTAGACAAAACAAAAATTGAAAAAAAACTTTCATTGAAAAAATACAGTTAACTTACGGTATTTGTGCCGCCAATTGTTGCTCTTGAATATTCATACAAACTGTAGTGTTTTTTTTGAGAAATCCAATATTTTAATTTGTTCGCAGTTTTCAAAGTTCAGTCGTGGTATTTTTTAACCTTTAACTTCAACTGAAAATGTGTCCCAGAAGTTGGGTGTTTGAATTTTTGAATTAATGAAGATCTGCAGCACTTTGCTTTTTAAAAAATTTAGCATTTAACTTAAAACAAAGCAAAACAATTAAAACTTTTTTACCCCCTTATTACGAATAGCCCAAGTAAATAAAGTGGGGTATTCTCTCGTTGTTCTATGTTTTTTTTTTAAATTTCCTATGTCAACCCATAAATTTTCGATTGCCTAAAAAATAAAATCAAAACGTTTACACTCCTTGGAAGCTAAAACTTTATCCATAAGCGTTAATAGGTATTTAGGGACAGAATATAATGAGGAGGTTTTGGAAATTTGTACAGCCATCAAGACTCTTCTTATCCCTGGACGTCGTCGGGCTTCTTTCCGAAGAAACGCTGGATGGTGACGGCGTTCTGGAAATGAAATTTTATTCTGTCGTTGCCTCTGCCTCTCTTTCTTTCTTTCTCTCTCTCTCTCTCTCTCTCTCTCTATCTCTCTCTCTACCTGAGGAGTAACAGTAAAGCGATGAGAGACTCCCTTGGGAATCACGATGAGGTCTCCCCTCTCCAGGTGAACGCGAATCCACTCGTCCTCCTCGGGCCCCACGTCGTAGTAGCAGGCTCCCTCCATCACAAGAGAGACGGTGTCTTCGGTCTTGACAGCGGGCTCGTAGAGGTCCTCGAGCTGAAAACAATATAAGATTTCCAATCATTGACAAGTGGTTATTACTGAACTCAAATAAGTGTTTTTAAACTGAAGTCAAGAAACATTGTAGCACAGCGAACCACAAAGTGGAATAAAAAACGACATCTATAAGTGAAATGGTTACAAAACAATGTTTTTCACGAAGTTTAGCAAAAATCATGAAGTTAGGCAAAAACATCTTTCAAAAACACTCAAGTTAACTGAAGGACACCGAAGAACCACTGTGATCGTTAAAGGTATGTGTGGTCATTCATTAAGTTGTTATTGAAACAGTGAACAAAACCTTTCCTCTCTCAAATTGTTGGGTGATATCATAATTAAACCCTAAACAATAATTATATTTCCAAAAAAATAAAATAAAAGTTCAGGAAGTTCGATGAAATATACCATGGTTGGAAAATTATTGACTTAAAACCAATACGACAGGCAAATTGTTTTAAAAGGATAATCAAAGAATAAACAAGACTCGATAAAACAATCGAGGAATTTTCGTTCAAAAATATTACGTTTAAGTATATTACTGATTCTGAATATTCAATTGCATTTAAACTTATAATGTTTTTAAAATAAATTCAATAAACATGTTGACTGTTCAGATGTTTCAGAATTAGCATACATTATTTGATGTTGTAGCTAAATATTCGAGAAACGAAAGCTTTGGATAACAGATATAAATTTGAGCTTAGTGAAACATCGACAAGCTAACTAAATAAGGCGATTTCTTAATTCAAATTTTTTAAAGAATTTTCATTCTAAAATCTACTAATGAATTTCAATAAAATTTGAAGAAATCAATTTTTGGTTGATTATTTTATAGAAAAGAAGAATCATGAAGAAATCAGTTTCTCTAATTTTCTCATTGTTTTGAATCAACAATATGTTTTTCAACTAACAAAAAATTGTTTTACAAGGATGTGAAATTTGAATTTGAAATCGACAGTTTTTGATTACAGTTGAAAAAAAATAGTACTTTGTTCCAAAAGAAACTATTTCTCTGTTTCAATTGAAAACCAAATCGGCCCGTGTTTAATCATTTCAATGCATCTGCATAAAAATCGTTTGGAATAGAAAAGAAACGTTCCAAATTAAATTTTAGGCCAGAGTACATTTTTACGCATCTTGGAAGCTAAAACTTTATCCACAAGCGTTAATAGGTATTTAGGGACAGAATATAATGAGGAGGTTTTGGAAATTTGTACAGCCATCAAGACTCTTCTTATCCCTGGACGTCGTCGGGCTTCTTTCCGAAGAAACGCTGGATGGTGACGGCGTTCTGGAAATGAAATTTTATTCTGTCTGTGCCTCTGCTCTCTCTCTCTCTCTCTCTCACACTCTCTCTCTCTCTCTCGCTCTATCTATGTCTACCTGAGGAGTAACAGTAAAGCGATGAGAGACTCCCTTAGGAATCACAATGAGGTCTCCCCTCTCCAGATGAACGCGGATCCACTCGTCCTCCTCGGGCTCCACGTCGTAGTAACAAGCTCCCTCCATAACAAGAGAGACGGTGTCTTCGGTCTTGACAGCGGGCTCATAGAGGTCCTCGAGCTAAGAGTAAAAATTATTTCTTTCACTAAGGGAGCTCCAATTAATAATACCAATAAGTTGTATTGACAAGACAAGTCCAGAAACATTGAACTCGCGAAATTAATTTGAATTAATTTCAATTTTACTTATTTGGAAGGGGATTCCAAAACACCGACTGCTGTGACTGTCAAAAGCAAAATTTGTCACGCTTTGACTTTTTTTGAAACAGCGAATCTCAAAATGGCATAAAACAACAAACACTGATTGAATTTGGGATTTTTTTGACGCCAACAAAATCTCTAGCCTGATTTGCGTGTTTAAATTATGTTTTTTTTTTGAAACATCAAAGCCAACTTTTTTCGATGAATTTAACCATGAAGACATTTTCACTGCTTCAACAATAACGTAAATATGAACTTCAATTATGTTTGTGGTCCTCTCAAAATCAATAGGAGTTAAAATGAAGGCAAGAACAGTTTTAGAATTGTTTACCATTTTGAAATGGAAAACTGCTCTTTTATGATTCTTAGTGATCAACTAGCTATTGTTCTATTTTTACGTCTTGAAGCACTTCGCTATTTTGTTGAAATTGAACAGATCAAAAACGTGAAAAGATCATAACGAAATGATCGCGGAGTTCGTCCTTCAAAACCCTAAACAAAACATGTAAGCTATGTTGGCGCTAAGTGAAATTTAAACTGTCAACGCCCAGGTAGATAAATGAAAATTCCCATTAAAAAAATAAAACACGTATATGAAAAAGTTGAATTTTTATCTTTTTACTTTTAAGTTAAAACCCTTTGTTCTCTAAAAACCTGAAACTAAGAAAACTAACATTTTAAAAGACCATTTCGATGTTTTGATGCCCAATACCCGAATAAAAGTCCTCGTTACGCAATCAAACAATTATTAAATTTACAGAACACTTTGTTTCTAAAAGTCCAGAACCAGTGTACTCACATTGAATTTAACGAGAAATGAATGGAATAAACTGGACACAAAAGAACTAAATGGATTTAATAAATTCAATTTTGCACTAACAATATAATAGTCAGTTGACCTCTGCGATTTTTCAACAAGTTCACTACCGACCAAAACAATGTCTCAATTGTTGTAAAGAACAAATAACAGAATATTAAAAACTCAACTAAGCATTCAAGTGAAGTTGCTTCAATTTCTTCTTTAAAAAATTTACATTTGGGAGATAGTTCTAAATACTGGAATTAGATTTTAATCTTTTAAAATTCCAGTTAATGGAAAATGAAGACAGCTTAGATGTTTCACCTCAAACAAAAATTGTTTTGATTTTGCAAAAAACCAGTAACATCAGTGTGTTCCCCGAAAAAAATGTAATTGAAAAATAGAGAATGTAGATTTTTTATTGAATCACAACAAAATTACGAGTTTGCTTTAAAATGTCAATCACAGCACAAATGCACATTTATTAAAGGAAATGAATAAGATTATTGGTCTGATTTAAGAATTAGATTTAGGATAGTGATCCACCCAAGTGCAAAAGGAGTTAAAATGAAAGTAAGAATCTTTGTCTTCAGAATTGCTTAGAATTATGAAATGGAAACTTGCGATCACCAAATTATGGATCGAAGAGTTTCGTATCTAACTTAATGTTAGTGAAACATTTAAGCGATTATTTTGCTATTATTGTGCATTTGAATAGCTCTTAAACACGAAAACATCTAAATAGTGAAGGAAAATTTTTCGTCATTTAAATCAGTTTAAAAAATTATATTTTCCCTATTTGTTAAATTTTATACTTATTTCAACGTAAAAATCGCTTAAATGTTTATGTTTTTATTCGTTCTGCTTTTCCTCTTTTGACAACCATAACCAACTATTTCGATGTTTCAAGCGAAAAGCAAATTGTGCCAATTTTGGATTATTTAGTGGACTCTCTGTTGAGCATTTTGTAATTATACGCGAGAATGTCAAGTTAGTAGATAATTGTGAAATTATTC
>JAJQXH010000075.1:782500-800000 GCA_022343465.1 Oscheius sp. G VE-2021
TCATTGATCTCAATGTGTTTGTCTCATTGAGCAATTAATTTGCAAACGGTTTAAAATTAATTTTAAAACATTCGAATGAGTCATTTTCACTAAAGAAATTCTTCAAAAATCAGTAACAAGTGTATTGTGTTCATGAATGATTAATACAAAACATCGAAGTAACCTAATAAAAAATTAAAAAAAAAAAAAGAAAATGTTATAATCATTATTAACATTCCGCCTTCTTAAAAAATAGATTGTATGACTGAAAAAAATTGAAGAACATGGAAAAATTCAATTTTGCGATTACCATTTTTAAAAATAATTTACTATTTGTTTTTTAAATATAACTCAAACAAAATGTTTACATGCATTTGCATGTATTGCTACTTTGAAAAGTTCAAATTGTTAAAAACGCAATAAAACATTGACTTCATCAAATTAAGTGCAAAGTGGTAAGGTTTTTTTAAAACTCGTTTAAAATTAACGACAACGGAGTCTCTAAGCAAACGATTCTGTTTTCGGAACCAAAACATTAGCCTGAAAGATTTGTGCTGAAAGAATTTTGTGCTAAAAACAAAAATAAAAATGAGAAGAATGTGTGTTCATTGTAGCTACAATCTAGTTAGCTAATGGCCACAACCACGCTTTTTGCAGAAAGATCTTCAGGATAGACGATGTGTAATGCGGAAACGAAGGAAAACGAAAGCTAAGATGGGGCACACAAGGGTTCCAGAAGTTGTAAGAATGATCATATCAAACTTTTAAATCTTAAGGAAGAAAGTTGTTTAAAAAATAAATCCAAAAATCATTAAAAATTGTGAATGTTCGACCCAGAATTTTAAAAGCTATTGAATTTCTTTTTTCGTTCACAAAAGGCAAATTTGAAAAAAAGAGCCCCAGCTGTGAAAAAAAAAGATTTTTATTCAATTATCATTAAAATGTATAACGTTAAAAAGCATTGGCTTCGTCACAGAAATAGATCAGTCGTAAATCAGTAACGTTGGAAAGAAGGAAAAAATCCTTTTTTGTTTTCTCTCAAAAATTTAAAATCTTGCCCTGAGCTCAAGACATTCATTTAAATTGTTTCAGTTTTTTTAAGTCGTGACACAAATTTTAATGTATTAAAATTGTAAATTTCTATTGATGCTACCTAGTAATCGCTGAAAGAGTACACATTTTGAATTTTGAAAGTAGGACTTTTTTATATATGAGGTTAAAAATGGGCTGAAAAAAACCTTTTTGTTTTCTTTCTTTTTCCTTACTAACGGCTACTGAAATTTAATGGTATTTTAGCAAACGGTTGACTGCAATCTAGCTTGCTAAATTCCTAAAAATACCAAATAAATGAATTTAACGAAAACTTTATCAACAAAACCATCGTCAGTGAAATATGGGAAACATATTTAAAATGCATTGAAACACTGAACTCAAAAATCAATTTCACATATTAAAGTTGGTCATTTGGTTACCGAAAAAATAATGCACTGTTTTAAAAAACTATTTTAAAATTACGAAATATCGATCATTTTTCGGTTTTCTTGAAATTTTTCAAAATAATATATTTTAAACTTTCGAAGTTGATCATTTGAAAGTTTATTGTAAGTCAGGAGTCGATAAATGTTTACTGATAGCATTATTTTCACATTTCGAGTGATTTTCAGTGAGGCCAACACATACGAAATAAATTTTAGAAAAATGAAAAAGAAAAAAGTGTCCACATTCTGGCAACGGGCCCGATCTATTGTAAAAGTGAATATTTCAAACTGTTGAAATTTATCTGAAACACTAAACTCAACAAATTGATTTTGAATGTTAAAATTGGTAAACAATTGTACAGAAATAAGAAGTTACGACAAACCTATAATTTCTACACTTTCTTATAAACGAAAACAATGCAATGTGGCTGCAACCTAGCTTGCTAAAGCCTCAACCACGGTTTTTGAGATAGCATTTTCGGAAAAGATGATATAAAGTGCAGAAATGACGGCAAGCAAAAAAGATGTATTAATAAGCCCGGCAAAGTCATTAAAAAGAAAACGGTTAGTTTTTCTAGCGTTATAAACACTGATTAAAAAGGAATTTGCATTTTTTGGTGGTTTGCTGAAACAGGTCAAATTTGAGAGCACACAGTGCCTAATTTAAAAACTTCAAACTTTCGAATATGTAGTGAAACTTTAAACTTATCAAATATGTCTTCAAAATGTTTAAAATGTAGTAAAACATTGTGTTAAAAAACAAATGTAGTAAAATTCCAAGTTGAAATAAAAAATATTGATGACATCTGAACGGAACGAAAACGTTCCTGTTTTATTTTTTTGAACAAAAAGTAAAAATGAGACAAAAATCTGAAAAAACTAGTATTTAAAGTAAAATGCGTTAACATTTTGAAGAAAAAACTGCAGAATTAAGAAGTGTGCCGATTTCTTTGACAATGCATTGGATAATAATCACAAGTACACAACATAAAATAAAAGTTAAAGGGAAAGTAAATGGATTTTATAAATTTTTTAAAATAATATGGATGACTTCATCGAATTAAACACCAACGATGCAAACAGTTTTAGTTTGACGTCAAAACAATGGAGTTATATGGTTTTGCAAAATGATTTTCAAAAAAATCAAATGAATCTCAACTGTTTTAATGAGGTGATTACAATCTACTCTACAACGTTTTTTTTTCAGAAAGTATTGTGTACTGCGAAAATAACGGCGACATAAAAAAATGCGACAAAAGTTTAATTTTGATTGATTTCAGAAAAATAAAAAAATAAAAAGTGGCTACAAAAATCTCCCGGAACACCCGTCCGTGGTGTCGCTCATGCTTTTATAGTCGGAATCTTGGCGCTCGAGATTTCGCGAAGATATCAGAAAGATTTCGAGACTAGATTGAGGGTTTTTTGCGCTTTCGACGATTCATATGATTCCTGATCGCTTTCAGTTTAAAATGTATTAAAACTACATAGGATGCCGCCAGACAAAATCCGGGAAAGAGAGATGAAATCGGAAATGGGGACGGGTGGAAGGTGCGAGAGTGGATACCAAAAAAACGCATGGAAAAACCGGAAGAGATACTTTTTTAAAATTTTTAGTTTAAAAGTGCTATATCTACTGATGAAATTTATTTAGATGATTTAAACGGAGATAGCAAAACATTGAAGCAATAAATGCCTATGATATTTCCCTGAAATCTTCATTTTCCTTGTATAAATACCAAAAACATGAGTTATCGTGGTGATATCGTTTTTTTTTAAATAAATAAAAATAACCAGAAAGAATGATCAAAACAAATAAAAATCAAAATATTTCTTTTTTTGAAAAAATTCAGAGCAATAACCGAGTTTGAGCAATTATGAGATTTTCTCTTATTACTCTTTAAAGCTTAAAATATAACACTTGAGTGAAACATTTACTATCGTGTTACCTTTCAGGCAACCTGCAAAAATTTAAATTTTAGAATTTTAGGTAAAGCAAAACAAGAATAACTCATGAAACAAACAGAGCCCCAATTTAAAAAGTTTCAAAAAGTTGTTTTCCCGGTTGGAGGAAATGGCTACTCCTAGATTTTTTCTTTAAAGTTTTTGAAACAAATCAATAAAATATAAAGGTATAAAATTAATATGTTTATTATTGCTAATTAAACTTTATTAACCGAATCCAAATAAAAAAATTGAAAACTAATGAAATCCTCGATTTGCCCCGTGTATTAACGCCCGCTTAATTCAGTTATTTAATTAGGTACGCCAAAACATTGAAACAAAAAATATTTCGGAAATGGGTTTAGTTACATGTTTCTCTAGCTAAGCATTACTATTGGTATTCTTTGTTTGACAAAACTATGTTCTTAAAAGTGACACTATCTTACCAAGAAGCCTGAAATGGCGGTGATTTCTTAATTTAAAAAAGTGAAGCATTCAGACAATTTTTTATGTCAACTTTTACAATTTGTGTTAGATTTATGTTTAATGAAAAAAAGAACAATAGTTGCTGTACAGAAACAGCTGCCAGGAAAAAAGAGCCAAATGACATCTGCCTCTGAAAGCCGAGGCTTTTATTTCAACGCCTCCGTCGATTTCTGAACTGGTGAACATATTGAAGATCAAAGACGGAAGACGCATATCCATCTTTTAAGATCACGGCGGCAGACGGAACTCTTGCGGGGAATGTATGTGTAGTGCGCTTGCATCAACGGCGCCGCCGGCGGCTGAGATTGTACAAAAGCGGGGGTGATCAAAGGATATCTTATGATTTGTGCTGACATGCACATATACATGGTTATTTTGTTTATATTGTGATGGGAAGGTTACTGGGAACAGTGAAACCCTGCGTATTTAAAGTTAATTTTTCCAAAATCAAAAAAAAAGTTTTAAAAATAACAATTTATACAACAAAATGCTGTCTCCAATTTTAAATTCGGGTTTCAAAGCGGTAGATAGAAATTTAGATCCTATAGACTCTCCTTAATAATTTTAACACAATTTAACACAATAAATGAATTGCTGAAACTTCAAAGTGGATGAAAAATTACAAATTGTTGCTGCACAAACCAAAAATTGGCTTTTATTTTCAGCAACATACAAAAAACCTGAGGTGATGTTATTGCTTTTTTTGGCAGATGTATATGAAGTGTCATCTCTTGTCCTCAACTGTATTTGATAAATACGTTGCCTTAACATGCCTTAACTTGTTTAGCAAAATAAACCATTTAAAATTAAATTTCTTATACAACCAGACAAGGATCGACAGTTTGATTATAACAATTTAGGCTATTTTAAAAGAAGCACCCACTTCAGCAATAATGGTTAGCAAGCCAGAGAGACCATCTGAAAGAATATTGAAAGAATGAAGTCAATAAAAAAAATTTGGTGCAATTTCGTTTATAGAAAATTTGACAGAACTAGTATCCTAAAATTTTTTTTTTCGAAAATCCGTGGAATGAAAGAACCTAAAAACAACTGATTTAAATTAAAAGAAAAGTTTCTTGGGTTTTTTTGTATGTTTTCCTCTCTTCTAATAATTGTATCAATCTGAAGTAGTAATTGAAAAATGTTTTTTTCCATTTTATAGTAACGAGACATTCAGGCAAACATTTAAAAAAATTACAAATACAAACTTTTCAAACTGGTCGTAATTTCGGCATTTACAATGGAACCCTGGCTAAATGCTTTGACGTAATGTATTGAAAAAAATGTAAAAAGTTTGAAACAGCGTAATAAAAAAACGTTTAGTTCCATAAAATGAATAAAACGATAAATATTTCATACATCCTTAAGTTTTTTTTGTTTTTCAAGTAATGCGCACTTTTAGTTTAAACAGAAAATTTAAACAATTTGACTTTTCAGGTGATTTGCAGGGAAGACAGAATTTTTTCATATGTCAGACGAAAAATGCATATCGATAATTTCTTTTTAAATAAAATTACCACTGAACCACAGAAGTGAACAAATTTTTTTTCTAATTCAATCTAATTTCGAAACTGCAAAAAAGTAAAAGTCACAAGTTTTTCAAGATACAATACCAAGCTTAGTTTTGCTGTGTAATAAGAAAGTACTTTAGTAAAATCAAAATTGAATGAAAGAACTCTATAACAAAATAATCGTTAAAGAAAATAGTCGTAGTGTGCAAGTAAGTGCAAAATAAAATGTAAAAGAGTGAAAAAAGCCTACTCTATTGCCAACGGATACCAATCAATGTTTTAAAAACATTCTGAAACCTTCAAAGAAAAGGGAAAAGTTTTTTTTAACTGCTAGACACTATTGTCGCTTGAATGAACATTTTTTTTCGCTAAAAATCAATTCTTGCTAATTATATTAATTTTTCAGCTGTGAAGATACTTGAAAAAGTTGACTGTAATGTTGTCCAATTGATTTTAGTCAAAATTTTTTTTGAAGCTTTAATTTGTTTTTCGAATATTTCTGTAACAAGCATAATCTCGACAGGTATTAACATTTCACGACAACAGAACTCTGAACAAACGCCTGTATGATTTCTTGATACCTATATTAAAAGTTTGAAACTGGCAAATCATATAAAATGTAAAAATGGTTAAAAAGTTTTTGAAAAACATGAATAAAATGAAAATTGAGAACTGAAAAAAATTGGTTGCAAAGATAAAAGTTACGGTAATTTGCGTAATGATTCCATCAATAATTTACTGTTCCTCATTAAAGCTAATTGTTTTTAGTAATTGCCACGTCATCGCCCATTAAAACAATAGAACTTTTGTTTTATTTTTTTATGGCAATGATGAAACATTTAAATGTTAATATAATAAAATTATAACTGAATACCCTGAAAACACTTGCAATCTTTAAAAGATTTTAAGGGTAGATAAAATGAACTTTTGAAATTGGAAAGGAACAAAAAGAAAAATCGATTTTAATGACGACTTTGAAATTTTTAAAAAACTTTTCATCAAAGCCTAATTGCATGAAGACGACACCAGATTGAAATGTTATTGACAGGGGCTCCCTACAAATTTTGGCTAAAACATGCACATCGATTAACAAATTTGTTAAAAGTTGTCGTCTGTTTTTTCACTTTCCAATTTTTCACTTGTTTGAAAAAAATTGACATTCAAAATTCTAAAAGTGATTGTAAAAAAAGTTAACAATTGTGTTGCCTACAAAATGATTACATTCTGACGAGTCACTGTGTAGTAAAAAATGATTGGAAATAAAAAAATGGGGGGGGGGGGGTTAAAAGAATTCCATAAGGATCGATTGTGTAAAGTTGAATTTAAACGCAAAGAAATACTTGTTTCCTTTAACTAAATTCAATTTATTAAAATACGCAAATTGGTTACATCTTTGAATAGCAAATTAATATAAAAGTTTTATTTATTATGATAGATGTTTTACATAACATTTAATTAATTTATTATTAAAATGGTTAAAAATATATGTGAATCGATTTTTGTTTGTGTTTATTTTTACTTTGTGTTTGTTACAAATTAAAACAGGATTTTTAATGTCAAACTTATCTTGAATTGTCGAGTTATCTATACTTTAAACATTTACTTAGAAGTTTTTCGTTTAAACAGTCAATAGATTCATATATTCAAAATAGTTGGTAGAAAAAATATGTATGTTAAATAACATTTTGTTTACATTCATAAAAACACACTTAAACTAGACCGAACGTACGAGGTCACGCTGGAATCTAGGTCAACGGCCTCGTACGTTCGGTCTCGGGGCAATTATAGCTCGTACGTTCGGTCTCGGGGTAATTAGGGCGCGGTAATTAGGTCAACAGTGGGCGGAGCGTGGATGTGTTGTGTTGTACAATTTGTTCCTGTGTTCATTGCATTTATACCGGTTAATAAACAAAGCGCTAAACCCCTCAAATCATGTTCTAATGTGGAAGAGATTCATGACAGGTACAAAACGCATATGACACTCAAACATAGGCGAAATCTATTTGAATACCAAAAGGCCGCGACCTTAATTACAGCCGCTTTGCTGTATCCTAATTACCCCGAGACCGAACGTACGAGGCCGTTGACCTAGATTCCAGCGTGACCTCGTACGTTCGGTCTCGGACCCATTTCTGATCTATTGTAACATTTTGAACGCAACATTTAGATCATTTTTGAGCAGTTATAAACCTGTTTTTAGAAACTTTTATGTTTTTATGAAAAGATCACTCGTCTTGTTTAAGATGTGAAAATGCTCATTATATCGGCAAAACATGAATTAGAAAACAAAGTAGTAGAATTATCTCAACCTTGTACTTTTTATTTTATTTTTTTTTTACGCATGCTTACACATGTAAATTTTATACGCAATTTCACACTTGGTTTCATTTGACCAGCGCTAAGGCTTGAAATAGACGGAACTAGGATTGGAATTGCCTATACTACAATCTTTTTTTTTAAATTTCCGATGTTCCCGGAACGTACAAAAACGTTTTCTCTAACTTGCGTTATCTCATTGAAACAGTGACATCCAAGAAAACCAGAAAGTGGGAATAATGGCTTTTGTTTCTGAAAACTTGAAAATTGAAAGTTTTATTGGCACGTTTATCTCTTAAAGAAAATTAATCAAACTGGTTTTTATAAAACAAAAGTCATTTCAAAAGCAGTTTAGATCACCACACTAGCGACCTTCAAACTTCTTTAGACTTTTGAGTCATAAGTGAAATGTTGGGACAACTTTGTTAATATTAACAAATCACTATTGTTTTTGAAACCATTGTTTTTAGAGAGAAAAAAATTATACTAACAACTTGGACAAAACAGATGCCAAAAAAGAGAGGAATGGCATCTGCCTGTGAAAGCCGAGGCTTTTATTTCAATGCCTCCGTCGATTTCTGAACTCGTGAAGGTTTTGAAGATCGAAGACGGAAGACGCATATCCATCTTTTAAGATCACGGCGGCAGACGGAAATCTTGCGGGGGATATATGTGTAGTGCGCTTGCATCAACGGCGCCAGCGGCGGCACAGATAGTACAAGGGCGTGGGTGATGGAAACGATTTCTTGTGATTTGTGTTTTGACGCACAGAAAAGTTGTCATTTTGTGGTTGGAAGGTGACTGCAATGAATTATTAACATTGTAAACAGAAGTTTATTTTAGTTTCATAATCACTGAAGGAAATGCAATTATTATTTTATATGTGTTTAATTTCATTTGTTAATTTTTGGTAACGATACTGATGCACACGTATTAGTTGGCATGCAATTTACAAAAAACTAAAAAGAATACTGAAACTTCGGAGTAATTAAAACGAAAAAGACACAAATAAAAATAATAAAGTCTAAAGAGCCACACATGTTAAATATGGATTTTCAATTCAGCACCATATAAATGTTTAATTAGAAAAACAATTAATTACTTTATAAGAATACCATTGATAAAGCAAATGGGGTTCACATTTATTGTAATAATTCCATTGTAAAACAAAGATGTTTAAGACCGCAATTCTGTAAGAGTGGAGCACTTAATTTTTGACAAAAACTTACGAGAAAACTCCAACAATCTAGACTTTGTTAACAAGATACGAATTTAGACTTAAAAACAATGTTTTTTGCATAAACATTATGTATCGATTGCGACCCTCAGATTTAAATGTGATTTTGTTTTAAACAGATTTCATGTACAAACAATGAAATAATGAAACAAAAACACGTTGGACGCTGACGAAGTCCTTTAAGAAGGATGACTGAATGCATTTGAAAAAGTTATCTACAATAATTTGTTGAAACATGCACACAGTATTATTTTTTAAATAGGTTAACAAGTATCTAAAATCATCACCGAAAAATTTAAATGGATTTTGAAAATACACAATCTAATTATGAAAATGAGGACAGTGTCTGGCTACAAATTGGCTACAGTCTATATTTCTTAAAGCTTCATCAACGATTTTATGAGACTTTCAGTTTAATTTAAATTTTTAACCTGGAATACGAAAAAAATTTAATTTAATAGTGTTTTTCTTTCACGAAAAAAAGAGCTGTTCGATATTCAAAATACAATATCAAAAATCAAACACTCTCTATTTGTTAACTAACAAATGTGCCAAAAAAAAACTTTGAGGCGCGATGTTAATCCTGAAAATTGACTATTGGTTTAGATAAAAAAAAAAAGAAAGAAGGAGAGGGGGAGAGAAAGGGACAGAGAGAGAGATAGAGATAGAGAGAGATAGAGATAGGGATAGAGATAGAGAGAGGGAGATAGAGAGAGAGAGAGAGAGAGAGAGAGAGAGAGAGAGAGGAGAGAGAGAAGAGACGAAGAAGATGAAGAACAAAAGCAAGTGGCCGGGGCGAGTGAGTGTGTGTATGTGTGTATGAGAGCATGATTGAGTGAGTGAGATAGAAACCTATCGGTTCTTTTATCAACGGATTTCAGAAAAGGCTGAGGTGGTTTGGTTATCTTTTTGTTTCTTACGAAATAGCTGTAGGTTTAAAAATTAAGATTTTTCACAGCAATTTCTTTTCGCTTTTCATGAATTTCAATTCAATTACGAAACAATATTGTTCTCTTTTTATCAATTCCTAGAATCCAAACCACCACTCTCTTTGCGATTCGCTTTTTCACACATTTATGTAATTTGGGTTCTTTTAATAAAAACTAAAATGGTCAACAAAGTGAAAATTATTCGAACAAAGCTGAACTTTGTGAGAATCAATCTAACATTAAGCTAAAACTTTTTAGATTTTCTTTACAATTTTACTGATTTTCTAAAACCTGATATCGGGTCGCTTGAGATTTTGCAAACATTGGACCCTTTCTGGCAGAGATTTTAAACTTGCAAGCGCGTTATTTTTTCTGTGTACCGCTAAAAATGGGAAACTGACAAAATTTTATTTTAAGAAAACTGTGAAAATTTACAATTCCAATCGAAACTAAAATTGTTATTTCTGAAACGGACTAAATTATAACTTTTTTTGTTGGAGTTGTCAAAAATGCTTCATTTTCTTTTCAAATTAGAAATTCCGGACAAAAAACAATTTGATGGTTTCAACCAAAATCATAAATCTTATCACTAAAACATTCAGATAAACAATTTTTAAAAGAATAATGTGAATGCTTGGTAATTTTTTTTTGTGTTGGCTTCTTGAAAAAAAATTTCACTCTCTTGTAAAGAAAATGGGGCGTATTTTTACTTTCGTATAATCAGGAATTTATTATACTTTTTTTACTTACAGTTCCTCATTTAAACAAACATAATTCAACAAATAATGTAAAAGACACAAATATTTAATTGTTTTCTCCCTCAAGAATAAAATGATACCTACACTAGGGGTGAAAATAATCACGACCTTAAAACTTTAAAATAAAACAACCGAACGAACTGTTTTTTCAAATGAATAACAATGATTTTCCGTTTAAGAATGAATTTTGGAAACCGTAAAAAAGATTTGAAAATCAAAAAAAAAATTGGTTTTGTTTAAAAGCCATGGTATGATGTGACTAAACAAATAAATGTCATCAATCTCATGTTACAACGTTTTATCTTTTATCAGCCTCCAAATATCCAGGAATTACGATTTTTCGTTTGATGGAAATACCAATCAAACTTCAAGCTATTTTTAGATTTGGTAGTTAAAATAGATTTGGTGGAAAAAACTGCTAGAAATAATGTTTAAACAATTAAGTTTTTTTTTCAAAGCTGAACTTTTTCTGATTTGGCAGACTGTTTCTGACTTATCTACACCCTTTTCGAAAACTGAATACTCTCATTTGTCGAAGAAGCACTTATGATATAAGTGAAATAGTCAAATAATCTAAAGCAGGTAAAACAGGTTTTAAAAAATGTATCATAACTGTAACCTTTTTGTTGACACTGATAACTAAGACAAAACAGGATTAAAATGATCAAAGGTAGACAAAACATCAAGTTTATTTAAACCTTTTAAATTGTAGCGTACAACCACGAAATAGTTGTCGTGTTTTTACAAAGAAAAAGTTACAAATGAATTTTTTAAAAGTAATCTATGTAAACATTAATTATGTATTTCCGAAAAAGCGATCTACAAAAATCACCGGATCCTTTTTTATAGAAAACACAAAATCCGATACCTACGAATGCATTTGAATCGTGATCACTTTTCTGATGCAGTTCTCATAGTGATTCATGACCAGCAAGCATGAAATTTTCACTTAAAGATGAAATTACTTTAACTTCACACTTTTGAAAACCTTTTTTTCTCCAATTGGAGTTTTCAAGTAACGATACTTTTTCCAAATCTAAATATATTTACAACCCGGTTTTAAAGTAAAAGTAAAAGTTTACTTGAATGTTACAGTGTTTCTTATTGTTAGCATCTAACAATTCTTAAGAATATCAACTTCAGAAAACCCACATAAATTAAACTTCATACAAAGTGTGGGTAGACTGTTTTGCCTTTTAAAAAAATGCAATAAGAATGGTTAAAACATTTTTTCTTTAAACCATATAATATTTTGTGATTTATCTTGCTGTTTTTTTGTCAAAGACAACTTAAATAAATTACATGTTTCAGAAACGTAACGTTTAAATGTACTCTGTTACTAAGACAATAAAAACGGCAAATCCTGAATAATTGAGTACAATCACACGTTTCTATAAATGTGGATTCCGCAATTATTTCAGTTATGCCTCGAAAATTAGTTTCGCATTTTGTGATAATGTGTATTTAATTTGTATACTGTTCTTTGACGAAATTTTCTATTCAAAATTGTATAATTATTGATTTTTTTTTATCAAGTTTTCAGTCTCTCCATATAATCCAAAGCTATGTTTTTTAACTAATTAAATTTCCAATAACAAATACCTGTAACATCAGTTTGTACAAAAACAAAAAAAGATTTCAAAGGATTTTGAGTGAAATACCTTTTTAAAGTATAAACCTATAAGTTATTTGCTTCGTTAAATATAATACACGTCTTATGTTCAAAAAAAACTTCAAAATTTTAGCAACAACGAAAAAATTGCGTTCACCCGAAATTGATTAAAACAGATTTTATTTGATTCACATGTTTTAACATTTGTTTTTATCAGCCTCTGAAAATACCAATTAATCGAGGTGGGTGGAAATGTTGACGGTTTTTGTCTAATAAAGCTTGATATAATCACGGTAAAACCATTTTGTATTGTTTTTAAACTTTAAACTTAAATGAATGACATGTTTCAGCAACGTAACTTTTAAACGTACTTTGAAACTATTGCGATATTTTCGGGGAAATTAAAATAATTTAATAAAAACACAAGTTTGTTCAAATGTGTGATTTCTGCATTTATTTATGTTGAACATTAGTTTTGCTTTTTTGTAAAAGTGTCTCTCCAGGGAAGCTGGAAAAACTTATAATATGACAAAAACTAGCTGCTTTGTTTACTCTTTGTCTTTAAATACTTGTTTTCCTTGTTTTCTTTGCTCATTTCATATATTCTAAAAATTTTAAAAATTATTGTTTGTATTATGTATTTTCCGTCTCCCCAAATGATCCAAAAATTTTTTAACTTATGGGATTTCCAATAGGAAATACAATAGGAAAGCAGATTCTACAAAAAAAACAGATTTAAAACGATTTTTAAGGACTTTGAGTGAAACACTAGATAGACATGTTTTATGTTAAAACTTATATGTTATTTGCTTTGTTAAAAACGATATGTATCTTATATGTATTTTAAAATACATTGCTCCTGAATTTTAGCAATAACGAATAAACTTTGACCCAAGTTTTATAAAAATTAGATATTGTTTGAACTACATGTTTTAACATATGCTTATATAAGCCTCAAAACTTTCAAATTAATGAAGATAGGTCAATAAACGGTTGGCATTTGTTGTCTAATAAAGCTTTCTATAAGCTCGGTTAAGGATTTTTATACTGCCTTTAAACATTTCTTGATTGTTGTGACTATTTTTTGAAGAGAATTTCAATGTTTCAATTTCATAATGTTTGAACGTACCATAGCTATAAAACGGTAATTTGTGGTAAGTTGTGGTGCGTGTAAAAAATTAATAAAACAGAGTTTCTTCCTTTAGAATCTAGTTAGACCTTTGTAAGCTATTTTGCTTTTGTAAGTTTGTATCCCTATGTAAGGGGCAAAACATTTTTTGTGACTTCATGTAGCGGTGCTTTGCTAGCTTTCTTAAAACAAAAAAACATTGCTTCGTCTAGCATGTGATTTAAACGATTTTTCATGTCGCCATTTCACGAGGAAAGCATTTTCATACGTTTTTTAATAATTAGTTTTTTTCAATTTTACATTATTTATAAACTTTTCAACAGTGCAGTACTGTGTTTTCAATTTACTTGAAAGTTTAAAAGAAAGTTACAAAATTGAAAAGCATTTTTTTTAATACACTTGATTCACTGATTCAACAACGCCATGGATTTTAACTTATTTATGCCGTTGAATGGAACAGACTGGTCAAATAAAAAGTATTATTCCTCTAAAAAAACTTTTTTCTTATAAAAAATGATTTACAAAAAATTTGTTTTATGAGGATTTTGGTTTTCGAGTGAGTGTTGATTTCTGATTCTGTTTGATTGAGTGATGAGATTGAATGTTGATTTCATCTGCTTTTTTATTACGACCGTCATTTGCTCGAATGGTATAGTGTTTTGATTGTAAATAAGTTCATAAAGAAAGTTACTAAAACATGGGAATGACTCATTTTCGATTAAAAAAAAGCAAAAAATAGAAAAAATGTTCACCTATTTTTACCACAAACAAAAAAATATGATGTGAGTGACATGTTTCAATCTCATAACGTTTAAACGAGCTGAAACGCTAAGACAATGAATTTTGGCGCCATTCTCAAAATGAATATATGCTTATTTCTTGAAAATATATTCTGCTTTTTGTAAATTTTGTATTTTGCGTAAGATGGAAAAACATGTTTTGTGAATATAAAAATCACCTTTTTTCTTTTGCCGCTGTGTCTAAGGATACCAACGATTTTTTTGTTGATTGCGTCTTTGCTGATGAGTAATATTTCTATGTTTTCTTTACCGAATGGCTGTTCCAAAAAGACTAATGTGACCATCTCCGAAAAAATTGTGAATTCATATATCAAAAACTACCCAGTGAAGCAAAGAAGACGTGAAAATGGCATTTGTGTTTATTTTCGCTTCCCTGTGTTTTTTTTAAGAATTACGAAAAAAATATGTTTTGGAGCGATCGAATGAGTCAGTCTTTGTTTTTGTACGAGGTGAGAATTTGGACTGCCCAGTGCAATATTCGTAACTGAGTTCATGAATAAACATTACTAAAACATTAAAGTGACTGTTATTTCGAAAAAAATTAAATAAAAATAAACATGAAAAAATTGAATTTTGACAAAAACAGTGATAGGTGAGTCACCTGTTTCAGTCATCTAACGTTTAGACATACAATAACACAACTCAATGGTTGGTGTAAATTGAGATGTTTTTATATATAAAAGTTACTATCTTTTCTTTCATACCCTTAAATATTAAATCTGATTTTCTAGATTTGAATATTTTTGTAAGCCGGAAAACCATATCTTGTTACTACAACCGAGCTGTTTTGTCTAGAAACTTTTTTTCTACTTGTATTCCTTGCCCATAAATATTATTCGATTGCTTTTATCTCCGTTTTCCAGTAGCTCCAAAAACACGACTTTTAGGATTTCATATAGCAAAAACTATGTAGTGAAAATTATTTGTAAAATATTTTATTTAAAAGTAAACCAAAAATTATTTGAAAAACGCTGTTGTGCTGGTTCTCTTGATACATGTTTTAGTTACAAAAACAAAAGCATCATGCCGTGATTGAAATTGAATTTCTAATGTAAGATATGAAAACATCAATTATGAACAGAAATAGTAACACATATATTTTGCATACTTTTGATTGTTTTTGCTTGCTAGTTGGTGATTAATGGATTCTGAGCACATAAGTGCCTCAGAAGTGTTAATAAAACAGCTGCAAAAACAATGTTTTGTTTTTATTCTTAAATAGCGTTTCAATCACATAATGTTTGATCACCAATTCTTTAACTTTTGTGAAAAATTTCATCAAATTCCCCGCATAATTTCAAAATTTTTGGCCTAAAAATTTATAAAAATTAATTCGTATGACGGAATGTTGTATGTGTTTGTTTTCTTAACACATTTGATAAAATATTTGAATGACTGATTCAAAAATTAAATTGCAAAACCAGCGTGAATAAAATTTAAAGACAGTTTGTGTTTAAAAAAATATATTTATAAATTGTTTTTTACGCAAAATGCATTTATGCTGGTATCCGTTTTTGTGATTTCTTCGGAGTTACAAAAACAAAACAAATATTATTTGCACATATCCACTAGGCCTCTATAACGAAAATCATTGCGACAGTAATTGGCATGAACGTAACTTCTGGAAAAATAGAGAAAGTTTAGATTGCGAAAACTTTTACGCAATTTTAAATACGATTAGTTGCATGTTTTGAAAACTCGTTTTGTGAATATGGTGTTTTGCTTGTTGTTTGACCTTCGTCGTTCGTGTCACATTTGTGTGTTCTCCAATTCAACCTAAACCCAAATCGAAACACTGAGCACAACAATAGGTCCTTCATCTTTCTATTCATACCCTATAACATAAATTATGGTTTTGCAAACTTGTATAACCTTGTAAGCTGGAAAACATTTTGGCGGCTGCAAAAAGCGTTACTTTGCCTAGTGTAACGTTTTTAAGACGTTTTTGCTGCATATCGTAAGCTTTATTGCTCCAAAAACGTGATTTCCATTTAAGAAATAAGTTTTAAAAAGCCATACTAGTTTTCTCTTTTGTGACTTGCTTATGAAAATGCATTAACAAAATTGTTTTTTTTTGGGTATTATTAGAGAAAAAGTGCTTTCACCACAATGTTCAATTTTTTTATTGAGAAAGAGTCGTATTACTAATTAAGATTTCACGCAACTCGACATCATTTATAAATGTTGTCGAGTTGCGTGAAATTTTATTTATAAATGCGTTTATAAACGGATGTCATAAAACATTGGAATGAAAGGTACTTTGTAAAAAATATGAAACCATGCAAGCAGAAATGCATCACAGAATTGTCATGAAATTTTACTTTGAAATTTTAATTGGTTCACTATTTTAACAACGCTATAAATACATATTTCATTATGACGTGTTGATTTTATCTTTTTCTGAGTCACTACAAAATATAATATTACCTTAAAAAAGTGGGTGAAACACCGAAATAATATCATCACAAACAAACCGCTAGTGTTTTCATAGAGTGATGAACTAACTACTCATTGCGTCAAACTTAATTTGATAAAGCCCATTTGTTTTTGTACTGGTTTATCGCATTTGATAACATCGCATTACTGTACTTCTTTCTGAATTTCCAAAAAGCATTACAAAAACATTGAAATGAAAGTAATTTTGAAAAAAAATTCACTATGAGCAAAAGGATAATTAAGGAATTAAGATTCAGTTTTCAATAAAATTATTTTAGTGATTCAAAAACGCAATAAGTAGATTAACTTTTCTTTTGGCGTGTTATTTGAGTGACTCAGGTCAGAAAGTTTCGTACCGCCTGCTATTACTATTACAATTTCCGATTGCTAATACAAGCCATTCACGCAAAAGTAAATTTAAAATGGAATCGCTTTTCTGCTGATTCGTGCGTTAGTTACAAAAACATCTAGTGGCGAACCAACTAAACAACAATTTAAGTGAATTTATAAGTACAGCTACTGCAGCATTGGAATTACTGTTATTACATTAGATGTTTTGGAAAAATATTCCGATTTTGGAAATTTATATAATGTAACATGAAAGCTAAAAAACATATTTTGTGCCTACAATAAGGTTGCTTGGCCTAGTGAATGCAACATTTTCTTGTTGTTTTCATTCTGCCCACAATCTTTATTCCCTCGCTTATGTGAATTTTTCTGACGAAAACTAGCCTGTGAAACAAAGTTAACTTGAAAATTTCCTTTATTTATGTTACCGCTTTTACTAGTTTTCCTTATTTTTTCTCTGTATATGAATAGCTAAAATCAGAACATAAGCTTTTTTAGAGTGAGTTAGTATCTATTCTATCTAGTAACGTCGAATACAAC